>NIVC01002860.1:25000-134574 GCA_002269645.1 Macrostomum lignano | reverse complement strand
GCACAACTATATAAAATACAACAGAGTAACGTGTTGTGTATGCAAATTGAGACAATGCTAATCTTCACTGGCCCAGATCAAATGCAATCATTGATTTGTGATGAAAATGTTTCAGTTTTACGTTGTTATACTACAGTGTCCTTGGTCTTGACGTGTATATATTTACAGCAGGTTAACTTTTCAGTCACTCGGCGTAAAAAAGATCGTCAAAGTTTTCAGAAATTCGAACCTGGAAATTCGGATTTGTTTAAATTCAATGTTCGATGCTATCTTAAAAAAGACAACAGTCCAATATTTGATTCAAACAAATCCGTGCCCGCCTCTCTCCGATTCGATCAACCCTGTTGATAAAAGCGATTAAAAGATCAAAAGAAACATAGCACACGGCAAATACTGAAAGGTGAAAGAGAACAAACAAAAAAGAGGTAAGCATACACAAATGTAGAAGGAAATAGGCTGAAGGCTTAAACAAGATACAAGATTTAATTGCCACAGTTTTAGATGTCGCCAATTTATCACAACTGCATATAATGCGACTGTTAAATCCAAAAAGGGCACTAGAAAGTTTTGTAATTCTAATCTTATTGTAGAAAATGTGGATTTCTAAGAAAAGCTCGCCGCTCTAAAGCTAATATAGCAACAGAAAAACTTAAAAACATTGCTGACTATAACAAAAGCAAACAAGCAAATAGAAAACTCTCCCGCTTATCAGCAGTACGCGTATTGCAACCAGGGTAACACGGCTTGGCACTGGCTTAAAAGTGCTACTTCAGAATCGCCCGAGCAGGCCCGGTTCCGAGTTAACGCAGCTTACAAAACGATGCAAAAACAGAATTCTGAAATAAAATTGCACGAGACGAGGCCTGCTATTGCACTGTTCCGATTAAACATTAACAAATTTATAAATGTGGAGCTCAAAAATTACTACAAAATGTTGAAAATTACTATGCATTCATGATTCGCTTTGATTAGCAATCCATTCTATTCCTGCACCCATGATAGGCTAGATTAGCAATCCATTCTATTCCTGCATCCATGATAGGCTAGATTAGCAATCCATTCTATTCCTGCACCCATGATAGGCTAGATTAGCAATCCATTCTATTCCTGCATCCATGATAGGCTAGATTAGCAATCCATTCTATTCCTGCACCCGTGATAGGCTAGATTAGCAAACCATTCTATTCCTGCACCCATGATAGGCTAGATTAGCAATCCATGCTATTCCTGCACCCGTGATAGGCTAGATTAGCAATCCATGCTATTCCTGCACCCGTGATAGGCTAGATTAGCAATCCATTCTATTCCTGCACCATGATAGGCTAGATTAGCAATCCATGCTATTCCTGCACCCATGATAGGCTAGATTAGCAATCCATTCTATTCCTGCACCCATGATAGGCTAGATTAGCAATCCATTCTATTCCTGCATCCATGATAGGCTAGATTAGCAATCCATGCTATTCCTGCACCCATGATAGGCTAGATTAGCAATCCATTCTATTCCTGCACCCGTGATAGGCTAGATTAGCAATCCATGCTATTATGAACCCTCGAATTTCTTATCCACAATCGTAGAGCTGTAAAGTCCTTAGAATCTGGTTTAAATAATTCAGTACCAGAGCCGCAAGCGTTAGCAACCAATCTGAAATTCAGAGCGGCCTGGCAAACTGCATCTGATTTACAAGTCAATCGCGAATCGATAAAAAAACTCCAGATGGCTCCGGCCAGTTGAAAAGCGCTGCGCTTGTTTACAGATAAGCGCCGCCAGATTAGAGAACGGGAGTGACAGAGTGAGAGATAAGCCGCTGAAGCACCGGAGGCTCAGCGCAGCTCAGGCCAGGCCCTTGAACGAATTCGAAGCTCTGGGGGTGGCCGCCGCCGGCCCGGCAAACCACCAGCTGTGCACGTCCAGCGGGTACGAGCTGTCGTCGTCGTCGTGGAATGTCGAGGACACGTCCACGGAGCAGACGGGCAGCCAGCGCGCCGCATGAAGAGGTCCAGCACGCACAGCATCAGCTGCCTGCCGTGGCCGGCCATGCCGCTCTTGCCGCTGCCCCAAGGCGACTGGCGCAGCCGCAGCTCCAAGTAAGACGGCCGCTCGCGAGTCTCCTCCACGCCGAACTGGTAGCTCTGCTTCACCAGCTCCGTGGTGGCCTGCTGAAGGTCTGACGGCACCTGCAGCAGCCACAGCCGGTTGGCGCTGACCGGAGCCACGCAGCAGTGCGGCCGCTCCTCGCAGGGACGCGCACGAACACCAGCGTGGCCTGAGGGGCGCGGGAGCGTTGGGAAAATATGATCCTCTCAGGGAAGTTCCACAATCCCCAAAGTTTTCAACCCCAAATGAACCCAAAAACTTCACCATCTCCTACGTTACAATCCAAAACTCCTTTGAAAGCACCCCAGGCACTCTACGCTCTGCAGCTCTCACCTTGTCGTTGGACCGGCGAGCCAGCTCCACAGCGCTCAGCAGTCGCCAGCCCTTGCTGCGCAGGGCGGCCAGCAGCCCCATCACCAGCAGCCTGGCGTGCGCGCTCTCCTCCCCGATGCAGTACCACGGGCTGCCCTTCAGCTGCAGCGCCATGAAGCTGCAGTCAGCGCTGCCGCCCGTGACACCGCTGCGGGACACTCCCGGCCGCCACAGCTGCGACACCTTTGAGGAGGAGGGGGGGCAAGAGTTAGAGACAGGTGGACAGACAGACAGACAGACAGACAGACAGACAGACAGACACCTTATGAATGATGTACTCCTGTGTGTTAGTCTGCGCGCCAATCACAGTCAGCATATCTTTGCCCTTCAGGCTAACAGCGAACGTCTGATTGGTGAGGAACGGCTGCGGCAGCTCAACCTTCTCAGCCACGTGCTGGAAGAACAGGCAGCAGTCGGTGTCCTTGGTGTGCGTGGCCAGCAGCAGCTGCCAGCCGAGGCCGGTGGCTTCCCGGACGATCTGCACCAGCAGCTGCCGAGCCCTGGCTGACACGTCACCGATGACGGCAGTCCAGGGCGCGCCGTCCAGCTCGAACTGGTAGCAGCCCTCCGTGCAGATGCGGCAGTTGGGCCACAGAGCCTGCGGCCAGGTGAATGTTTAATGGCAATGAGTACAGAGTCTCTGGCGACTAGGGGGACTTGGGAGTTCCTAGAAGAAGCGGTTGACCCACTGAGGACATCAGGATGAAGCGGTTGATCCACTGAGGAGATCAGGATGAAGCGGTTGACCCACTGATGAGCTCAAGATGAAGCGGTTGACCCACTGAGGACATCAGGATGAAGCGGTTGATCCACTGAGGAGATCAGGATGAAGCGGTTGACCCACTGAGGAGCTCAGGATAAAGCGGTTGGCCTACTAAGAAGCTCAAGATGAAGCGGTTGACCCACTAAGAAGCTCAAGATGAAGCGGTTGACCCATGCACTGAGGAGATCAGGATGAAGCGGTTGACCCATGCACTGAGGAGATCAGGATGAAGCGGTTGATCCACCAAGGAGCTCAGGATGAAGCGGTTGACCCACTAAGAAGCTCAAGATGAAGCGGTTGACCCAACGAGAAGCTCAAGATGAAGCGGTTGACCCACTGGGGAGATCAGGATGAAGCGGTTGACCCATGCACTGAGGAGATCAGGATGAAGCGGTTGATCCACTAAGAAGCTCAAGATGAAGCGGTTGACCCAACGAGAAGCTCAAGATGAAGCGGTTGACCCAACGAGAAGCTCAAGATGAAGCGGTTGACCCACTGGGGAGATCAGGATGAAGCGGTTGACCCATGCACTGAGGAGATCAGGATGAAGCGGTTGATCCACTAAGAAGCTCAAGATGAAGCGGTTGACCCACGAGAAGCTCAAGATGAAGCGGTTGACCCAACGAGAAGCTCAAGATGAAGCGGTTGACCCACTGAGGAGATCAGGATGAAGCGGTTGAGCCGCTGATGAGCTCAAAAATTTGAAGCGACCATTCGAAGAATTTAGAACAGCAGAGCACCAGAATGGGAAACACAGAGGCCAAACCAGAGCTGGGGAGCTGCATCAATCAGAGCAGGCCAGATGACTTGCCTGGACGCAGCGTTGGATGGCCTGAATCAGCGGGTTGTCGCATTCGATAAGCTGCAGCAGGCAGCCGTCACTGAATGCCACGCAGGCGACCGGACCGTCGCACGGAGGAGCGGCGGATGCGGCAGCGGCGGCACCGGCCGCTGAGCCGGTGGCAAAGCACAGCGAGGATACCTCGTACTTGCGACAGAGGTCGGTGGCCACCACAGGCTGGAAGCCGGTCGACAGCAGGTGGCGCAGCAGGACACAGAGAAGCCGCTTGGCGGCCACGCCGGCCTCCTGGCCGCTGTCGGCGTGGAACGGCGCATCGTTGAGGTGGAAGATGCGCAGGTCGTGCGGGTAGGCGGACTCGTGCTTGACGCCATTGTCATACTCTTTGTTGACGAGGCTGTTCAGCTGCCGGCCCAGCTCGCTGCCCGCGTTCAGCACCAACAGCTGATTGGATGAGCGCATGGTGATGGAGAACAGACTCTCGGGAGTTGATCGAATGGGCGCGCTCAGTTCGTTGCCCATTTGTCAGCTGCAGTGGTTCAGGTTCAAGTCTTTTTGAAGAATTTGACATCTATCTGACAAAGCAACTAAATGGCATGTCACTGATGGTCATTCAGAGTCTTTTCACGAATTGTGTATACTGGTTTGGCATTAAAAAGAGCACCAATCTTTAAATTTGTTAGCAATGTATTAGAGAAGCTTTTGCATGTCAATATAGGCCCTATAGTGAAGAGTATAGAAAATAAACTAAAAGTTCAGTTTCAGAATTTTAATGTATTTTTTTATTTTAAAAAGCTTTCACTTTCATAATCTATATACTAAAAATGGTCTGTCTGTGCTTATACATCTATGTGATTGGTTAGAGAAAAAAGCCCTCAAGCGATTTTCTTCAAACATCCCTAAAAATTATGAGTATATTAGTGAAAATACAAAAATTCAATACTTTGCCTATAAGCCTGCAGGCATTCATTGCATACTGCTTTAATTTGAAAGTTTTTTTACATAATTTAATTTACATGCATAATTTACATTAAGCCTAAAGAAAATGTTAGAGAAAAAAGTGATAGTTTTCATAGAAGAAACATTTTTCAGGTAAAAAAATATGTATTGCTTTCTAAAATATTTAAAAAAACATTCCTCTAGCTGCACCACAAAAGCATAATAGGTGTAACACATATGACATAGAAAGGAGCCTTTTGCAATAGATTTTTACTAATTGACATTACATACAAAACTTGTTACAATTTTGATGGTGAGTAGCTTCTCTATAGAGATATACTAGGCCTATTTTAAGATTTTTTGAAGTACAATGCTGCTGGTAATAAAAATTGATCTAAATAGAAAAGTATAGACTGAAGTTTTATAAAAGCACTTAAAAAATTAAGCACACAAAACACATTGATAAACCCACGACATAGAAAACCAGGCTCCACTAGCTAAACTGTAGCCAGTGTAGGGTTAGAATAGTTAAACAGCAGTTTGCGGGCGCCGCTAAAAATATCTCGTCGATTTTTACGAAATCAAATATATTTTATTGATAATATCAAGGCTAGCAGAACTTTTTAAAATATATGCTTCTTATTATAGTCCTAATAGTTAATGTTAACGCTTAGTTATTTATTTAAAAAAGTCTGAAGCACGTTGTATTTTTTTTTAGACTTTCTTAATCTTGCTTTAATATCGTTATTCAAAAAAGCTTCTTTTTGTTATTTTAACTTCTCATTGCTCACTGCAGTTCTCTTCTTGCTTCGCTGGACACGATTAGCCTGACTTTAGTGGGTACTGTATTTTATATTGTATTGTTATTGGGATCATACTTTAAAATTAGTATTTTAGTGAGATATTATACACAATTGATTTATTATTACTGTTTTGAAATAGGCCGATTAATATTAATTTTATTTTGCAATTGCCTTTTTAGTGACTACACTAGTCAAGAACACTAGTCATTATTACTCCCAAATACTCGTCTACCTTCTTATTTAAATTTTTCTTTTCCGAACTTCTGTATTTAAAAAAACTGACAACTATCTTAGACCGGTACAAGAATCATGTTAATTAAGGAATAGTAAGTAATTTTTTAATTTGTTTTTGTCTTGATTGTACTAGACATATTCCTAATCTGCATGTCATTGACATTGGCTTTATTTAATCTTTTATGCTTTTTAGTATCATGTCTAAAAATTTGCCACAAATAAAGTTTTTTCCTAAAAATCATTAGGTAAGAACTTTTTATTAGGCCTTAGGCTTAGTTTTAATCAATGCTTGATTGGAATAAGCATTATCTAACTAAAAATGTGAGTAATATAAGTTAAAAATATATTTAAAGGCAGTTGTTATTGTTAAAAGGACCATAAATAGCAAGATGGTTATTTTTATGGTCAGCATATAAAACAAATATTATCTAAATTAAATAACAAACTTGCAATGCAAATAAACTAATAAGAGATAATTAAATTAAAAAAACAAGAAAAATTCAATGACAAAATTACAAATTTATCTATGATTTATTTATGACATTAATGGTAGAACTACCAAGAGGGGGAGTTCAACAATTTTTTTGCTGCACCAGAGTGGAGCAACACAGGTGCATGAAATTCAAGAACACAAGTTAACTTTTTGTTGTGTACCTTTTAAAACAAGAATCAAGTTTCCAGCCCTTTAGACCATCAATATATTTGATGATTCTGCCAGGTTGGATTTTTCCTATAGCGCCAGTGTATTTAGTATATCCCTATGTACCAATCAGCATTGTGCCTTAGTGCAGCTTTGTCAAGTCTCCAAATTTTATCAGCACATCAACCACATATGTCTGTATCAGCTCTGACTTCATTGGTACCTGGCCTTTAGCCAGGCAGAGCTTCTGGACCTTCAACAGGTGGTACCAAATGACTATAGACACCCTGATACTATTTTTTTCTCAAGTTTTGCTGATCAAGTCTTGACAATATGCAAAACTCAACTGCTGGGTATCCTCAGCTGGACTCTCAAACATTCAGTCATCACCCCTATGCCATTGCCCATTGACACCTTCAATAGATTATACTAGGTGACTATGGACATCCTATTCTAACTATGTTAGGTTTTTCTTATCAAGCTTTGATAATAGGCAAGCCTCAACTATTTGACATTCTTAGCTAGTCTCTCAAGCATTCAGTCATCACCCCGATGCCATCGGCACCTTCAACAGATTATACCAGGTGACTATAAGTGTCTAATAAAAATTTCTTGAGTTTTGCTGATCAAGCCTCAACAGTGGGCAAGCCTCAGCTGCTAGACATCCTCAGCTAGTCTTTCAAGCATCCCGTCATCACCCTGATGCCGTCAGCACCTTGAACAGATGGCACCCTTAGACAACTAAAATACTCTAGTTGTCCATGGTAGCACCAAGTTACTATGAATACCCTGTTATGAATTTCTTTAATGTAGCTGCACAAGCATCAATTATAGGCAAATTTTAACTTTTGGTCATTCTCAATTAGACTCTTAGTCTATCATCACCCAATGTGATGACATAAACATGATGATATAATAAGTTAATTGAACTGTAAACTGAACCAAATGTTTGCCAAGAGAAGAAATTACAAAAAAAGCTTGCTAATTTACTGTGTAGACTGAATATTAAGTAAAAAGTACTAAAATTTATTTATGGTCTAGTTTTTATTTATACTGACAAAAGTAAATGCTTAGACTTTGAAAATTTCTGAAATTACTGAGCAACAGCTCAGGAGCAAGAACTTCTAAGCAAATGCCAATGAGCTCTTGCTCACTTTATTCATGCAGACTAGAGTCAATTTTTTAGTTTGAGCAACTGCCTACTAATCATATGGCTTATGGTTTTGTCTCATTGTCCATTTCTCATTTTGTCTAATTTCATCTTATGGTCAAGGCCTTGGCCTTAGCCTTGGACTTGACCAAAGCCTTGACCTGACTAAGGCCAAGAACTTCTAGGCCTGGAGTTGTTGCTGATAACTCAAGATGTCTAGCAGTTGAGGCTTGCCCATATTGAAGCTTGATAAGAAAAACCTGATATAGTTGCAATAGGATGTCTATAGTCACCTGGTGTAATCTGTTAAAGGTGCCGATGGCATCCGGGTGATGACTGAATGCTTGAAAGACAAGCTGAGAATGCCCCACGGTTGATGCTTGCCCATTGTCAAGGCTTGATCAGAGAAACTATAAAAATTTGCATCAGACTATCTATAGTCAGCTAGTGTAATCTATTGAAGGTGCCGATGGCGTCTGGGTGATGACAGAATGCTTGAGAGAATAGCTGAGGATACCTAGCAGTTGAATTTTGCCCACTGTCAAGGCTTGATCAGCAAAACTCAAGAAATTTGTATCAGGGCATTCATAGTCACCTGGTGCCACCTGTTGAAGGTCTAGAAGCTCCATCTTGGTGAAGGCCAGTGACTAAAAAAAGTCAGAGCTGATGCAAACACATGTGGTCGAGGTGCTGATGAAATTTAGAGGCTTGGCAAGGCTGCACTAAGGGGCAGTGCTGATTGGTACATAGGGGTTGTATTGAATACACTGGAGCTTATTGGAAAAATCTGACCTTCTGGCAGAATCATCAAATATCTCAATGGTCCAGAAGGCTGGCGACTTGATTTTTGTTTGAGAAGGTGCACAACAAAAATTTAGCTTGTGTTCCTAAATTTTGTGTGGCTGTGTTGCTCCATTCTGGTGCAGCAAAAAAATTGTCAGGGAGGGGTAAATTCCCCCCCCCTCTTGGTAGTTTGACAGGCAGAAAAATGGATTGGCATTCCTACTGTTATATATTGATTATAAGGCTTCTAGTGGCTCTTGTCATTGACTTAACCTAGCTTATTTTAGGTAATCTTTTTGCGATTTAATATTTATAATTATATAGTCACTGTAACAATACCAACTGCCATATTTATACTAAGATATATTAAACATTATATCGAATATTATTTATAATTGTTTTAACTTTAGATTCATTTAGCCATTTTATTAATTTTAGTTAGATCCTTTCTATGACTAGATGTTTAAATATAACAGACAAAATATCTATAAACTATATTTTCATTTATATAAAACAAAGCTATATTTCAAAATTGTTTTCCAGATATAAATATATCCCTTTTTTGTAGATAACATCTGCTCTGGTATGATTTCAAGAAATTCTTATATGATGTGATTGCATAGAAAAAATCTATCTATTTAAACTAGACTTGTTAGATATATTTATATTATCATATTCATATTATAAATATAAACATAAGCAAATTTTTCTATCATTTATTGTAATATAATGATAAAGTTAAAATGATAAAAATAATTTAACTTATCATTTATAAATTGGTCTAATTAATTTATTAAGAATAGCTAGGATTACAATCATGTATTATCCTTTGTTAAAATCTTTGTTGAGATGTGAAGTCCTCTTTTTACAAAAGCTTTAAAATTAGCAACATTCATTCATTTCTATTCTCTACCCTTCCTAAAAAATCAAGGGTTCCAATGGTCCTTTGAGTCTTTTAATTCTCTTTTATTGAATGTCAAATAGATATAGGAGGTATATATTCCTATAACCATATCTATATCTATATGTTTTGTCTAAAAATATCAGTATCTAAAAATTCTTATAGCCATAGATCTATAGCTATAGCAGAACTCTTATTCTAACAAATTTATTCAACATTGTACACTTCTAAACATTTGTGCAATGTAAAATATTTTTAGTTTATAAAATATCTTTTAGTGTTTATATTTGAATTCATAATAGTCAAATTTTTATTAAAAGTCATTTTCTGACTACATCTATACTATATGTTTGTAGAGATAATGGATTTGGACTTCAATGACTAAAAAAGGTGTCTTATAAAACAGTCCTAATCAGTAGATAGTGCACAAAATCCTTTTGACCAACTGGCTTAGTTCTCAGATTTCTCATTGACTTTTGCCTTGACCTTATTTGCCAATTTTTTTTTACTTTTTTGTCTAGCCGAGTTATCCTGCCAATGACAGTGGAGGAGTACCACTGCGCTCAGCTCTTTTCTGTTGCCGAAGCATCCAAGCAGGAGACTGGCGGCGGCGAGGGCATCATGGTGGTGCACAACGAGCCTTTCGATGTCAAGGCCAACAAGTGGCCGCCTAAGACGCCTCTGCTAGGCAACCGAGCGAATGGGCAGTACACGTACAAGATCTACAAGCTGCAGAAGTGCGTGGACATATCTCCATATCTCCCTTCTAGATCCTCTATAATCGCCCCTAAATTCCCTTCTAGAATTGCCCCTAAATTCCTTTTTTAAAATTCTCAAAATTCCCCTCTAGAATCGTTTCTAAATTCCCTTCTAAAATCGCCCCTAAATTTCCTTTTAGAGTCGCCCCTAAATTCCCTTCTAAAATCGCCCTAAATTTCTTTCTAGAATCGCCCCTAAATTCCCTTCTAGAATCGCCCCTAAATTCCCTTCTAGAATCGCCCCTAAATTCCCTTCTAGAATCGCCCTAAATTCCCTTCTAGAATCGCCCCTAAATTCCCTCCTAGAATCGTCCTTAAATTCCCTTCTAGAATCGCCCTAAATTCCCTTCTAAAATCGCCCTAAATTCCCTTCTAGAATCGTCCCTAAATTCCCTTCTAGAATCGCCCCTAAATTCCCTTCTAGAATCGCCCCTAAATTCCCTTCTAGAATCGCCCCCAAATTCCCTTCTAGATCGCCTCTAAATTTCCTTTTAGAATCGCCCTAAATTTCCTTCGAGAATCGCCCTAAATTCCCTTTTAGAATTGCTCCTAAATGGCCCCTCCAGCCAGAGAGAACTTCTGCCCCTAATCGCCACGCACCCATTTGAATTGCATCCTACCCATAAGCCTCTCCATCTGCTACTATTGGACCCGGCCCTCAACCTCTCCAGCAAGGTGCCGAAGTTCATCCGCCTGCTGGCGCCGTCGGGCTCGCTGGAGATGACGGAGACGGCCTGGAACGCCTACCCCTACTGCCGCACTGTGGTGGAGAACCCCGGCTACATGAAGGAGAACTTCTTCATCAAGATCGAGTCCATGCACGTGCAGGACGCTGGCACGCAGCAGAATGTGCACCAGCTGCCGCCAGATCTGCTCAGCAAGCGGGAGGTTGTGTACATCGACATCGCCAACGACAAGCTGTACTCCAACTCTGACTACAAGCGCGAGTTCGACCCCAAGCTGTTCAAGTCGGAGAAGACCGACCGCGGGCCGCTGGTGAACAATCCCTGGTGGCAGAACTACAATGGGCCGGTCATGTGCGCCTACAAGCTCGTCACCTGCGAGTTCAAGTGGTTCGGCCTGCAGACCCGGGTTGAGAGCTTCATTCACACGGTGCGACTGCTTTTCATCGATTGTGGACTGCTCAGTGACTCAGGACACTGACCCGTGTGACCCCACAAGCCATGCTGACCCCGCACTGACCCCATGTGACCCCACACCCCATGCTGACCCCGCACTGACCCCACGTGACCCCACGACCCATTCTGATTCCACCACAATGACCCCATGTGATCCTACACCCCATGCTGACCCCGTATGCCCACACCCTATTCTGAATCCGCAATGACCCCATGCTGACACCAACACTGACCCCATGCTGACACCAACACTGACCCCATGCTGACACCAACACTGACCCCATGCTGACACCAACACTGACCCTATGCTGACACCAACACTGACCCCATGCTGACACCAACACTGACCCCATGCTGACGTTAACACTGACCCCATGCTGACACCAACACTGACCCCATGCTGACACCAACACTGACCCCATGCTGACATCAACACTGACCCCATGCTGACGCCAACACTGACCCCATGCTGACACCAACACTGACCCCATGCTGACATCAACACTGACCCCATGCTGACACCAACACTGACCCCATGCTGACACCAACACTGACCCCATGCTGACGCCAACACTGACCCTATGCTGACACCAACACTGACCCCATGCTGACACCAACACTGACCCTATGCTGACACCAACACTGACCCCATGCTGACTCCAACACTGACCCCATGCTGACACCAACACTGACCCCATGCTGACACCAACACTGACCCCATGCTGACACCAACACTGACCCCATGCTGACGTTAACACTGACCCCATGCTGACACCAACACTGACCCCATGCTGACACCAACACTCACCCCATGCTGACACCAACACTGACCCCATGCTGACGCCAACACTGACCCCATGCTGACACCAACACTGACCCCATGCTGACATCAACACTGACCCCATGCTGACACCAACACTGACCCCATGCTGACACCAACACTGACCCCATGCTGACGCCAACACTGACCCCATGCTGACGCCAACACTGACCCCATGCTGACACCAACACTGACCCCATGCTGACGCCAACACTGACCCCATGCTGACGCCAACACTGACCCCATGCTGACACCAACACTGACCCCATGCTGACGCCAAAACTGACCCCATGCTGACGCCAACACTGACCCCATGCTGACGCCAACACTGACCCCATGCTGACGCCAACACTGACCCCATGCTGACACCAACACTGACCCCATGCTGACGCCAACACTGACCCCATGCTGACGCCAACACTGACCCCATGCTGACGCCAACACTGACCCCATGCTGACACCAACACTGACCCCATGCTGACGCCAACACTGACCCCATGCTGACACCAACACTGACCCCATGCTGACGCCAACACTCACCCCATGCTGACACCAACACTGACCCCATGCTGACGCCAACACTGACCCCATGCTGACACCAACACTGACCCCATGCTGACATCAACACTGACCCCATGCTGACACCAACACTGACCCCATGCTGACACCAACACTGACCCATGCTGACGCCAACACTGACCCATGCTGACTCCAACACTGACACCAACACTGACCCCATGCTGACGCCAACACTGACCCATGCTGACACCAACACTGACACCAACACTGACCCCATGCTGACACCAACACTGACCCCATGCTGACGCCAACACTGACCCCATGCTGACGCCAACACTGACCCCATGCTGACGCCAACACTGACCCCATGCTGACACCAACACTGACCCCATGCTGACGCCAACACTGACCCCATGCTGACGCCAACACTGACCCCATGCTGACGCCAACACTGACCCCATGCTGACGCCAACACTGACCCCATGCTGACACCAACACTGACCCCATGCTGACACCAACACTGACCCCATGCTGACACCAACACTGACCCCATGCTGACTCCAACACTGACCCCATGCTGACACCAACACTGACCCCATGCTGACGCCAACACTGACCCCATGCTGACACCAACACTGACCCCATGCTGACACCAACACTGACCCCATGCTGACATCAACACTGACCCCATGCTGACACCAACACTGACCCCATGCTGACACCAACACTGACCCCATGCTGACGCCAACACTGACCCCATGCTGACTCCAACACTGACCCCATGCTGACACCAACACTGACCCCATGCTGACACCAACACTGACCCTATGCTGACACCAACACTGACCCCATGCTGACTCCAACACTGACCCCATGCTGACACCAACACTGACCCCATGCTGACACCAACACTGACCCCATGCTGACACCAACACTGACCCCATGCTGACACCAACACTGACCCCATGCTGACGTTAACACTGACCCCATGCTGACACCAACACTGACCCCATGCTGACACCAACACTGACCCCATGCTGACATCAACACTGACCCCATGCTGACACCAACACTGACCCCATGCTGACACCAACACTGACCCCATGCTGACACCAACACTGACCCCATGCTGACGCCAACACTGACCCCATGCTGACGCCAACACTGACCCCATGCTGACGCCAACACTGACCCCATGCTGACACCAACACTGACCCCATGCTGACGCCAACACTGACCCCATGCTGACACCAACACTGACCCCATGCTGACGCCAACACTCACCCCATGCTGACACCAACACTGACCCCATGCTGACGCCAACACTGACCCCATGCTGACACCAACACTGACCCCATGCTGACATCAACACTGACCCCATGCTGACACCAACACTGACCCCATGCTGACGCCAACACTGACCCCATGCTGACGCCAACACTGACCCCATGCTGACACCAACACTGACCCCATGCTGACGCCAACACTGACCCCATGCTGACACCAACACTGACCCCATGCTGACACCAACACTGACCCCATGCTGACATCAACACTGACCCCATGCTGACACCAACACTGACCCCATGCTGACACCAACACTGACCCCATGCTGACGCCAACACTGACCCCATGCTGACTCCAACACTGACCCCATGCTGACACCAACACTGACCCCATGCTGACACCAACACTGACCCTATGCTGACACCAACACTGACCCCATGCTGACACCAACACTGACCCCATGCTGACACCAACACTGACCCCATGCTGACACCAACACTGACCCTATGCTGACACCAACACTGACCCCATGCTGACACCAACACTGACCCCATGCTGACGTTAACACTGACCCCATGCTGACGTTAACACTGACCCCATGCTGACACCAACACTGACCCCATGCTGACATCAACACTGACCCCATGCTGACACCAACACTGACCCCATGCTGACACCAACACTGACCCCATGCTGACACCAACACTGACCCCATGCTGACGCCAACACTGACCCCATGCTGACGCCAACACTGACCCCATGCTGACGCCAACACTGACCCCATGCTGACACCAACACTGACCCCATACTGACGCCAACACTGACCCCATGCTGACACCAACACTGACCCCATGCTGACGCCAACACTCACCCCATGCTGACACCAACACTGACCCCATGCTGACGCCAACACTGACCCCATGCTGACACCAACACTGACCCCATGCTGACATCAACACTGACCCCATGCTGACACCAACACTGACCCCATGCTGACACTAACACTGACCCATGCTGACGCCAACACTGACCCATGCTGACTCCAACACTGACACCAACACTGACCCCATGCTGACGCCAACACTGACCCATGCTGACACCAACACTGACACCAACACTGACCCCATGCTGACACCAACACTGACCCCATGCTGACGCCAACACTGACCCCATGCTGACGCCAACACTGACCCCATGCTGACGCCAAACTGACCCCATGCTGACGCCAACACTGACCCCATGCTGACGCCAACACTGACCCCATGCTGACGCCAACACTGACCCCATGCTGACACCAACACTGACCCCATGCTGACGCCAACACTGACCCCATGCTGACGCCAACACTGACCCCATGCTGACGCCAACACTGACCCCATGCTGACACCAACACTGACCCCATGCTGACGCCAACACTGACCCCATGCTGACACCAACACTGACCCCATGCTGACGCCAACACTCACCCCATGCTGACACCAACACTGACCCCATGCTGACGCCAACACTGACCCCATGCTGACACCAACACTGACCCCATGCTGACATCAACACTGACCCCATGCTGACATCAACACTGACCCCATGCTGACACCAACACTGACCCCATGCTGACACCAACACTGACCCCATGCTGACATCAACACTGACCCCATGCTGACACCAACACTGACCCCATGCTGACACCAACACTGACCCATGCTGACGCCAACCGCCCTCAAACCACCCGCAGATGGAGCGCCGCATCTTCACGAACTTCCACAGGCAGGTGTTCTGCCTCACCGACCAGTGGTTCGGCCTCACCATGGAGGACATCCGCCAGCTGGAGGAGCGGACCAAGCGCGATTTGGACAGCCAGATCGCCTCCGGCCAGGTGCGCGGCACGAAGGCCGAGGACTGAGCATCTGGCGATTTGATTGACAGGTTGAGCTGGTCTGCTGGGCTGTCATGCAAATTCAAACTAATGATATCTGTCTCTATTTTTGTCCGGCACTCTGCATTCCCCGCTGTGCCCCCCCCTCTTTCCTCCGCTCTCACCTGCTGCCCGCCTGTCCAGATAAAAATTGCATAATTGTTTGGCCTGCGCGTCTCCGCTGTTCACTTAGGAGATTCGGTCAATTAGGCCCAAGATAATCAGGCTCGTGTTCGCGTTTACGTTTCGTTATTATATATTATCAATATTATTATTATTATGACGCTTATAAGCCTGCTATAGACTGTGCGATACACATTTTACACCCGTATTTGTACGAACTTTACTCTCGCTCTCTACTTGTGCAATTCAACAGATGTAGTAGTATAGTTAGATTGAGTAATATATGCAGATTTTTATGAGTCACTAAGCTGCCCTAGTCACCTCAGCAGGCCGCTGGGAAATTCGTCACAGCGATGACTCCGGGGGCGACTCTTGCGACTTTTTAACGACTCAAATGACTGTCAAAGAGTCGTTGTGGTTGGCGCTTAACTTTCTACTAACTCAAGTAGGCTGAATACGGAGAGTTGTTAAAAATGCGAAATGCGATTTCAAATTCATAATGTGAGGCAGCCGCAACTCACTGATTCTACAGCGACTCCACGGCGCCAGAGTCGGAGGCGATTCTTTGGCGACGTTTTGGTGAATCGTGCCGTGACATCTTGTCGTTTTAGAGTGGTCTGGAGTCACTGCTTTCCTATTTTTAACGCACTGCTTATCTAGTCTGTCAATGAAAAACAAGCTCCTTTATTCAATAATTTATCCATATTAATTTTAAATGCTCTTTTTAATCCAGGATTCCCGTCGCTTCATTTTATGCACCTGCTGTCCACGTCAGCTTTTGGCTGATAGTTGATGAGTCATAGCTGTGCTTTGCATCTTCGTAGCCACTAGCTGCTGCTGCTGCACTGAATCAATATGCAACACATGTCACCTGAGCAACTCCCCAGCCAGTGTTGTGTTGCGTAGCTGATAATTAACATTATTAATTAATTAAAAACTTATAACTATGCTAGTAATTGCAACTGTTCACTAGATGTAAAATTCCTAAATAAATAAAGTTATTTCTCTTCTCGTGTGAGTCCTGTCGATCACGTTGATCTAGAAAAATTGAATCTTTCTGATATTTTTCAGTTATTAATCTATACCGAAACAGATACTCTATACTACTTGTATAAGTAGTTTTTAATGCATTTGAAGTTACATCCGGAATCAATAAGTGTATATTTATGCATTTAGAAAGTTGCTGTTAGAGTACACGTGCCTTAAACTGTACATCCGTGACATGATAAAGTACTTTTATAGGTGTAATAAGAGCAGACAAATTAGGTTAATGAAATTCAAGGTCATGGTCAGTCAGATTGCTATTTTTTATTGAGCAAGTTCAAGAGCCAGCATGGTTTCGCAATTGCGTGGGCGGTCGGGCGCATTGAGGAAATCGTTCAACTTTGCAATGGTTTGCGGCGGTGGAAACCCGGGGTCAGAGGTTGACACATTGCGGAGCTATTGCGAGAATGAAGGTCTGCTGGGGCTGTGCGGTCAAGTCTTAGCTAATAAAAAATGCATTGACAGCTGGGTTGGTTAGTGACTTTGGGATCGACTTTTGGATAAAGTGCGGATAACAGCAATTTATTATCGGTAACAGGTACGAAAGTGAGGGTTTATCTCCCTAGAATTATAGTACAGAGACTGCTACGAAGAGTCTCGTAATTAAAGAGACTCGTAATTAAATGCTACAAGAAGTTTCCATGCAGTGCATGTAAGTTCTTCTATAAGTCAATGCTTTGTGATGCTTTTACTCAACAAGTGATTCCGACTAAGTAGATGTCGATATTGGCAGTTCCTGGCTGATTTGTCAGGGCTAAGCTCAGTCTATGTTGTGCAAATAATGGCCTTGGAGAGGTCCATCCACGTGTGTGGAGAAAGGCGAAACGGTAGCTCAAGAGGGACGGCGTTGGGTCGGAGGAGCGGCAGAGGTCAGCGGGTCACACGTACCACTCCTTGATGTCGCGTTTCTTCGACGCAATTTTAGTCCGCACGTCGCCGTTGGACTGGTGCAGGCCGCCCCGCAACGGCTTCAGCGCCGGGTCCTCGGCGAAGTTCTGCGTCTCGTCCACCCGGTACGAGCCTTCGTTTTTGCTGCGGCAGCGGTAGATCAGGCAGAAAAACACCAGCAGCAGCACCGCTCCGGCCGCGGCGACAATCACGATGATGAAGATGTCAATCTTGGCTGACTGAGGCTGCTTGCCGCCTTTGCCGCCGCCCTCAGCGTTCGAGTCCCCGCCGCTGGTTGACGGCGGCTTCGTCGCCTGAGCCGCGTCCGGATCTCTGGAATTGGTGATGTGGAACCAGTGAACTCAACCGCCTCGAGCCTTAAATCTGACTCAGCCAACTCCTACCCTGACTCAGCCAACTCCAACCCTGACTCAGCCAACTCCAACCCGACTCAGCCAACTCCAACCCCGACTCAGCCAACTCCAACCCTGACTCAGCCAACTCCAACCCTGACTCAGCCAATTCCAACCCTGACTCAGCCAACTCCAACCCTGACTCAGCCAACTACAACCCTGACTCAGCCAACTCCAACCCTGACTCAGCCAACTACAACCCTGACTCAGCCAACTCCAAAGCTGTCCCAAAGCTGATCACCCGTCAGAGTTGCCGGTCCTGTAGTCCGCCGGGACGATGATGCCGCTTCCTCCGCTGCTGCCGGGGCCGTCGCGGGTGTCGCAGCCGTCGGCAGACGCGCACTGGACTGCCGGGCCGATGATGCCGGTGGGGCCAGGCTGGGAGCGGAAAAAGCAGACTTTTTGCACTATTTTTACGACGGGCCAACTATAAAGTTGCTCCATGTTAAGTGCGTTTTAGTTTAAAAGAATGACTACAAGCTTTTTATTCATAGTAATGCTACGAGAAATCTAAATAATTTCAAAGCGAATCCCCACAGATCCTCTCAGAGAGAATCCTAAACAGGATTCAGACGAGAATCTGAAGGGGAATCCCCAGGGAAGCCACGACGGTAATCCCAGAGGAATTTCGAGAGAGAGAGAATTCCAAGCAGAATCTAGAGTTGAAATTCCAAGGAGATTCCAAAGGAAAATAAAAGTGCACGTGCACTTTGAAAGTGCATGCGCACTTCAATAGGTGCACGCGTACTTAGAAAGTACATGCATACTAAAACAGGTGCACGAGCGTACTAGTCATAGTGAGTGCATGCGCACTATATAGTGTGCAACTTGCAACGCTTACCCCAGCCGGGCTAGTGGCCGGCAGCAGCAGGGGATCCCTGTAGTAGGCCGGCCGGTCCTCAGGTGGGAAGCCGGCCAAATTCGGCCGAAAATCGGCGCCAACCAGCCGGACGCCGCCGTGCCAGCTGGTGCGCAGACGGACCAGGTCGGCGGCGGCCTCCTCGCCTGCCGCGATGCGGCTGAGCGGCAGGCCGTTCACCACCAGGCCGACCAGCTGGCCTTCGAAGTGCGGCCAGTCGCCGACGCTGCGCCGGCGCCGTTTCTGCCGCCGCCACCGACGTCGCCTTCGTCGCCGACGCTTCTGTTGGCCTCCGACGACGCCGTCCCCGCCGAGCCCAGCGTTCAGCATGGCGCGGGCCGGGCTGTCCCGGCTGGGGTCGGCGCCGCCTACTTGAATGTACTTTTGCTTGTTGAACTGCGTGCCCGCGTCGCGTCCTGCAGCGAATACAATAGACAGATAGAATGGGATCAGATGGATAATCCCCAGGAGAAACAAGAGATAGAATGGTAGTCAAGTAGATAGAATAAGAGTCAAGTAGATAGAATAAGAGTCAAGTAGATAGAATGGGAGACAAGTAGATAGAATGGGAGATAAGTAGATAGAATGGGAGACAAGTAGATAGAATGGGAGATAAGTAGATAGAATGGGAGACAAGTAGATAGAATGGGAGACAAGTAGATAGAATGGGAGACAAGTAGATAAAATGGGAGACAAGTAGATAGAATGGGAGACAAGTAGATAGAATGGGAGATAAGTAGATAGAATGGGAGATAAGTAGATAAAATGGGAGACAAGTAGATAAAATGGGAGACAAGTAGATAGAATGGGAGACAAGTAGATAGAATGGGAGATTTAGTAGATAGAATGGGAGACAAGTAGATAGAATGGGAGACAAGTAGATAGAATGGGAGACAAGTAGATAGAATGGGAGACAAGTAGATAGAATGGGAGATAAGTAGATAGAATGGGAGACAAGTAGATAGAATGGGAGATAAGTAGATAGAATGGGAGACAAGTAGATAGAATGGGAGACAAGTAGATAGAATGGGAGATAAGTAGATAGAATGGGAGATAAGTAGATAGAATGGGAGACAAGTAGATAGAATGGGAGATAAGTAGATAGAATGGGAGATAAGTAGATAGAATTGGAGACAAGTAGATAGAATGGGAGACAAGTAGATAGAATGGACAGATACAATAGACAGATAGAATGGGATCAGATGGATAATCCTAAGGAGAGACAAGCGGATAGAATGGGAGACAAGTAGGTAGAATGAGAGACAAGTAGGTAGAATGGGAGACAAGTAGGTAGAATGAGAGACAAGTAGGTAGAATGAGAGACAAGTAGATAGAATGGGAGACAAGTAGATAGAATGGGAGATAAGTAGATAGAATGGGAGACAAGTAGAGAGCACAGAGGTCTACCTGGCTGCAGAATCACGGCAGGCTCGTCATCTAGGAAGAGGCTGACGCCGGCCTCTTCGCGTAGGAGGCGCAGCCGGTGGTAGCGGCCGTCGGCCACGTTGACGCCGGGGCCGCTCGTCAGCTGCAGCCGGCGGGCTTTCAGGTTGTACTGCACGACAACACGGCCGGACCACTGCGGGGGGCGGTGGAATCGATGAGAATCACTCCATGGAAGAGTCACTCCAATGAAGATTCACTTCAATGAAGAGTCACTCCAATGAAGATTCACTCCAATCAAGAGTCACTCCAATGAAGAGTCACTCCAATCAAGAGTCACTCCAATCAAGAGTCACTCCAATCAAGAGTCACTCCAATCAAGAGTCACTCCAATCAAGAGTCACTCCAATCAAGAGTCACTCCAATCAAGAGTCACTCCAATCAAGAGTCACTCTAATCAAGAGTCACTCTAATCAAGAGTCACTCTAATCAAGAGTCACTCCAATCAAGAGTCACTCCAATCAAGAGTCACTCCAATCAAGAGTCACTCCAATCAAGAGTCACTCCAATCAAGAGTCACTCCAATGAAGAGTCACACCCATGAAGAGTCACTCCAATCAAGAGTCACTCTAATCAAGAGTCACTCTAATCAAGAGTCACTCTAATCAAGAGTCACTCCAATCAAGAGTCACTCCAATCAAGAGTCACTCCAATCAAGAGTCACTCCAATCAAGAGTCACTCCAATCAAGAGTCACACCCATGAAGAGTCACTCCAATCAAGAGTCACTCCAATCAAGAGTCACTCCAATCAAGAGTCACACCCATGAAGAGTCACTCCAATCAAGAGTCACACCCATGAAGAGTCACTCCGATGAAGAGTCACACCCATGAAGAGTCACACCCATTAAGAGTCACTCCAATCAAGAGTCACTCCAATCAAGAGTCACTCCAATCAAGAGTCACTCCAATCAAGAGTCACTCCAATGAAGAGTCACACCCATGAAGAGTCACTCCGATGAAGAGTCACACCCATGAAGAGTCACACCCATTAAGAGTCACTCCAATGAAGAGTTAAAGCTGAGAAACTGAGCTCACGATGGCGATAAGGATGAAGTCGGAGGTGGGGAAGCTGGCGGTCAGGAACACCAGCACCCCGCTGCTCTTGAGAGTCTGGAAGCCCAACGTGATCTCGTCTCGGCGCGTGTTCGGCAGGCTGTTGTTGTCCACGAACTCGAACGACAGCCGGCCGGCCCGGCCGCCGACCCCGAATTCGAAGGTTGTGTTGCCGACTGCGGGTGCGGAGTGGCAGTGTTGGCTAACTGGTGTGGGCAACCCTGCTAGCACCTGAATTAACCATTCTCACCTGAACCCTTGTCACCTGAACCCTTGTCACCTGAACCCTTGTCACCTGAACCCTTCTCACCTGAACCCTTGTCAACTGAACCCTTCTCACCTGAACCCTTCTCACCTGAACCCTTCTCACCTGAACCCTTCTCACCTGAACCCTTCTCACCTGAACCCTTGTCACCTGAACCCTTCTCACCTGAACCCTTCTCACCTGAACCCTTGTCACCTGAACCCTTCTCACCTGAACCCTTGTCACCTGAACCCTTGTCACCTGAACCCTTCTCATCTGAACCCTTCTCATCTGAACCCTTCTCAGTAATAACTACTATAATCTCAGTTTCTCAATCACCCACCCCGGTTGCACCAGTCGCCAGTGAAGGTGGTGGCCTCGCAGCTGCAGACCAGGCGGTCCCACTGCTGCAGGCAGAGGCCGCCGTAGTGGCAGACGCCTGGCCAGCACTCGACTTGAGGCCGCTCGCAGCCGGGCGTCAGGTCCTGCTCGAACATCGCGCGGTTGATCCGCTGCTCCAGCACGTCGCACGGTGGGCCGTGGTCTGTGTCATCGTACAGCCGCACCGAGCCCAGGCAACCCTGCGTTGTTTGTTTTAGGTCGGTTTGCAGGGTTGTGTGAATAGGATTACAAGGTTGTGTGAATCGGATTGCAGAATTGTGTGAACCATATTACAGGGTTGTGTGAATCGAATTGCAGGGTTGTGTGAATCGGATTACAGGGTTGTGTGAATCGAATTGCAGAATTATGTGAATCGGATTACAATGTTGTGTGAATCGGATTGCAGAATTGTGTGAACCATATTACAGGGTTGTGTGAATCGAATTGCAGAATTGTGTGAGCCATATTACAGGGTAGAGTGAATCAAATTGCAGAATTATGTGAATCGGATTACAATGTTGTGTGAATCGGATTGCAGAATTGTGTGAACCATATTACAGGGTTGTGTGAATCGGATTGCAGGGTTGTGTGAATCGATTACAGGGTAGAGTGAATCAAATTGCAGAATTATGTGAATCGGATTGCAATGTTTTGTGAATCGGCTTGCAAAATCGTGAGAATCGGATTGCAGAATCGTGAGAATCGGATTGCAGAATTGTGTGAATCGGATTGCAGGGCTTTCAGGTTAAGTGATCAGAAGCTCACCTGGAAGCCGGCGTTGGACATGACGTCGCCCCGACGCCCCTGGAAATCGAGCGGCGGAGCGCCACCCAGCCGCAGGCTGTTCCGGTGCACGTTGACGTTCAGCCCTGCGCTGCCGGACGTCGTCGGTGACCGGATCACGGCGGCCTGCCCGGCCGGCCGGCCGTCAACGCGGAACAGCAAGCGGTCGGTGGCCAGGCGGCGGATCTCCACTTGGTGCCAGGCGTCGTCGTTCAGCCGGGCATCGGCGCCGGCGCCGATCCGCCGCTCCAGCCGGCCGGAGCCGGCGTCGAGGGCGAGGCGCAGCTCGCCGGCCACGAGTTCCAGCAGGAAGAAGTCGGAAGAGTGGCTGCCGCCCGAGTTGTATAGAATCAGGCCGTGGGCCTAGTTTGAGGAGAAGGAGATTCAATGGGGATTAAATGAGGGGCATAGGGTTCAAGCTGTAGGGTTGTAGGGTTGTAGGGTTGTAGGTTTGTAGGTTTGTAGGGTTGTAGGTTTGTAGGTTTGTAGGTTTGTAGGGTTGTAGGGTTGTAGGGTTGTAGGTTTGTAGGGTTGTAGGGTTTTAGGCTTGTTGGGTTTTAGACTTGTAGGGTTGTAGGGTTTCAGGGTGATGGGTTTTAGGGTTGTAAAAGCTGTAGGGTTATAGGGTTTTAGCATTGTAAGGGTTTTAGTGCTGTGGGGTTTTGCAGGGTTACATTTAGTAGGGAGATTTCTAAGGATTTGCAGGGCTGCAGGGTTGCAAGCTGCTATGGCTGCAGCTCAGCTCAGCCCTGCTCAATCCTGACTGGTGGAAAAGCGCGACTCCATGGAGGCCCACCTGGCCAGTGCGGAAGTGCAGCTGCAGGCTGAAGTTGGTGTACAGCCGCAGCGGCGGCAGCTCAGCAAACGCCGTCGGACTGCGGACAGTGAACGGCAGCAGCACCTCGATGGGCGTCTCGTCCAGCTGGGCGGTCGCCTCCACGATGGTGGCCGAGTCGCCGCCGTCGCCCAGGTTGCCGGCGTCCAAGTAGTCGACGCCGTTGAAGCTGAAATGCGACACGTGGCCGACAAAAAGGTCGCCCACGCCGCCTTTGACTCTGCGGACGCTGCCAGAGGCGGGCTGGCGGCCCAGCGAGATCTCCGAGGTGCCGAGCAGTTTGAATTTGCGCTCGTTCAGCACGCCTGGCAGCGGGCGGCAGCGTGGGAGGTGCGGGGGGGGGGGTGACGGCTGTCAGGTTCTGAGCTCAGCTGGTGACGGCAGCAACTCACGCGTGAGGAGAGCGGCTCACAGTGAGACTATCTGGACTCATTTTACTGTGACGTCATCAAAGGGTCGCGGGAGTTCGGCACAGCAGAGAGAGATCTAGAAAATAGGGGTCTAGGCGATGTCTATGGCAAAACCTGGCATGATTTGCCCTACAGTGGCACTCTAGCAGTACTCTAGGCGTGGCAACGGGGGACTCAGTATCAGGTAAACCACAGATACCAGAATAACTAGATGGGCCACTCAGCATATTTGCGTGCAAGCTACTTTCAGCTCAGTAGTAAGTTAAACAGAAGCATTTTAGTGTATTTTTAAAGCCAAGGGAGCTCATTTATTGCCTTTTACACCCAGCTTAAACCCTCCAACCGCGCCTTGCCGCACTACCCCCAACCCGCCCCAATTTTTATTGCCGTTCTCGGAATTCCAGCCTAAAGCTGCCATGTACATTTCAGTGGACTGGCTAATGTACATTATTGCTGACCCAATTAGCAAGCTGTTTACGCGCCTGTAAGCTTGGCTTCTAAACTTATCAAAGTCGTTTCAGCTGCCTTTATTTTTATAAAATAGCTTATGTATTCTTCCTTGCTACTGAACTGAAAGTAGAAAGCTGTTTTACTAAGTATATATGCCTGAGTGGCCCATCTAGTCATTTTAGTATCTGTGGGGGAAACCAACTAATCAAAGCCCAGCTGCTAGTACTCACTTCTCCGCGTACAAAGATATAAAAGGAAATATAGAGGAACTTAAAAAAGCAAGATTGTTGCTGTTGAGTTTGCTCATTTTCTGCCCAACGTCCCCCTGACCTCAAAACTGGGGGTGGGGGGAGCTTCGAATGACGCGCACTGTGCATGAAACTCTTCTGTGCGAGATAGAGAAAAGATAGAATAATAGATAGAATAGATAGAGTAGGCGGATAGAACGGCAGGGACATAAAGAGACAGCCAGTATTGATAGCGTCTAGATTTAAAAGAAGAAGACTCGTCTCGCATGCACACTGAGTAATTAATAAATGCAAATTAAAAAAAAAGATTTCGACTGCCGAGCAGAGTGTAGCAGTTGGCCGTACCGACATAGATGGCATTGACAGCCAGGGTCTTTGCCAACCCCAGCGACTCAAGGCCTGAAAGGATTTTCGGGTCGCGGTGAATGGGACTAACTGGGCGGCTGGACAGAACTCAGATTCTGCTGATGCACCCAGCAACCGCTGGTCTGACCGTAACACCTCATCTCTATGGAATTTCAAACTGCACCAATTTGCTCTTGCTCAACTTCTGTACACTTTCATCATTTCCTACAGGTTGATAATCCCTTCTTAATGCACTGCATCAAGTGCGGTTTTACCATAGACATTTTTTTACTAGAATGCTCATCTGCAGAGGATTGGAACTTGTAAATTTTATTAGCTAACAAAATGTAAAGCCTAACAATATTTGTTCAACTATGGTTCGTGGCAAGCCAAGGATGAAGACCTTATGTACATCTATGTACACCTATGTACACCTATGTACATCTATGTACATCTGTGTACACCTATGTACACCTATGTACATCTATGTACACCTATGTACACCTATGTACACCTATGTACATCTATGTACACCTATGTACACCTATGCACCTATTTACACCTACATACACCTATGTACACCTATGTACACCTATGCACCTATTTACACCTACATACACCTATGTACACCTATGTACCTATGTACACCTATGTACACCTATGCACCTATTTACACCTACATACACCTATGTACACCTATGTACACCTATGTACACCTATGCACCTATTTACACCTACATACACCTATGTACATCTATGTACACCTATGTACACCTATGTACACCTATGTACACCTATGCACCTATTTACACCTACATACACCTATGTACATCTATGTACACCTATGTACACCTATGCACCTATTTACACCTACATACACCTATGTACACCTATGTACCTATGTACACCTATGTACATCTATGTACATCTATGTACACCTATGTACACCTACATACACCTATGTACCTATTTACACCTACATACACCTATGTACACCTATGTACACCTATGTACACCTATGTACCTATTTACACCTACATACACCTATGTACACCGATGGACACCTACCAGTATGTACAAATGTGTACACACCTATGTACTTCTAGCAATCTTCGGAAATCCAAAAGATGAGCAATTAGCCATTTTTGTGTAAAGAAACGGAAAATCCCCATCGCAATGAGAGTTTCTAGGCGAAATTGTATCTGTGAGTAAATTTCAGCCCCTCTTATCGTGCAGCGGTCACTGGGTGCAAGAAATTGTCAAAGCAACTCATTTTAGCACTGAAGTTTGACTGGCGGCTCGCCACGGCGCATGCAGAAAAATCGTTTGATATCAAATTGAAAAAAAACCAATGGTAGGAGCGTTAGAAAATAATAATGGCTTAATATGCTTATCTTTCTACTATAGTGAGTAGCGTAAATCGATTAAACTAATTATTAATAAATAACTGATGAAAATCAGAAGGTCATCCGTGGGGTTTTTATAATCGTTTTAATAATAAAAGTTAATTTGTTAAAACGGTGGGGTCCTTGCCGCATTTGGATGGGCGTTAAACAGACAGACAATTTGGTGCAACCTTGAACCGAAGAGAATTCAAAATGCAAGAATTGCACAGCAAACTTTGTAACAAAAGGCTTCTTTTGTTATTGTATTTTTTTCTATGTGAAGACTGATTTGTTGCATTCTAAATACGACAAACTCGCTGTGTCTGTCATATCGTAAAGTAGTTCTATGCAGCCTACTATTAGTAGCGCAATTTGCTTTTTTGTTTAATTTCTGTCCCTTATTTTTGTTTACAGGCGTTAAGGGCGAAAAACTGAGAGAAAAATTATCCCCTGCTAATTCTGCCAGTCACTGATGAGGCATTGCCAGTCAGTTTTGGGCCTTAGCGACTAAAAACAGGTAAAACAAAGGCAAATGCAATAAAAAATCAAACTTGCAAGACCAGTTGGGATTTGAAAACGGAAGGGATTCAGACAACATGGGATCTGGACAGCAGGGAGGCTTTTTGCTCACTTGTGGCAAACTTCGGCTTGCCGTCGAGCTTCAGCTCCAGCGTGGTGTCCCGCCTGCGCACCACGATAGTGTGCCACTGGCCATCGTCCAGGCGGTGGCTGGCGGCCTCCAGAATCTGCGGAATCCGGGTTCGGAGGGACGGGAGACAATGAGGGAAAGCAGCTTTATAGGGCTAAGGAGGGGTGGGTGCAGAGCTGAGGGGTGATGAGGGTCTGGGGGAGGGAGGTGGGTACAGAGCTGAGGGGTGATGAGGGTCTGGGGGAGGGAGTTGGGTGCAGAGCTGAGGGGCGAGGAGGGTCTGGGGGAGGGAGTTGGGTGCAGAGCTGAGGGGTGATGAGGGTCTGGGGGAGGGAGGTGGGTGCAGGGCTGAGGTGTGAGGAGGGTCTGGGGGAGGGAGGTGGGTGCAGGGCTGAGGTGTGAGGAGGAGGGTCTGGGGGAGGGAGGTGGGTGCAGGGCTGAGGTGTGAGGAGGGTCTGGGGAGTTAGCTAGAGGCAGGGGACTGTGTGCATTACTGCCCGTTCCGCCGAGTCCCCTGAGCACAGTCACACACCCACACAGGAGTTTACAGCGGCCCTAACTGTATTTATCGTTAGGCATGTACACTTCATTGTGCCTTTGGGGTTGGGCGTTAGTTGCATGAGCAGACCCATGGCACTAGAGCGGGGTCTGGAAATGGGAGGCGCCTTCAGCCTTCGCTGTCCCAGAAAATTGCAATAAAAACGAAAATTACTTGGGCAAAAAGCAGACAGACTGTGCTATCGCTAACAAACATTAGAAAAAGCAGCAGACAATGTTTCATTAACACTGGTCAGCAAGCACGAAGTCCCAGACAATTCCCTCATGGCAGCCATGCAGTTCGTGATGGATGGCCGGCCCGGCTGAATGTCGAAGGAGCTTCGAGCCGCCACCCACTCCGCCGCCCGCTGTGGCAAGAAGGAACAGCGGGGATCTGTTTTCAAGCTAAAATGGCAGGGAGAAAGTCCGGCTGGGGGGTGGGACTTTTCAATCTTATCTTAAAATGCGCAGCGGGGGGCGGCGACTCCCCTTCGCAGCCGCTACTTTTTTATCCCTTCATTTCTCCTCATCCGCCATCACTCACTCACTTTTCGCTTTTTTGCCCTCCGAATATCGGGACTGCGGATCTTTGAATGGCCTGGGGAGGTGGGGCAGGGGATTAATATAAAAGCCGCCCCCCATCGGAGGGCAGCCGGTGCAAGATGGGAGTGGGGATTAGCGCCAGGCCGAGGGGATGCGGGAGGTTCCGAGGGGCGCCACGCCCCGCCCAACCCTGACCTCCTCCCAGATTCCTGAAAAAGAAGAATGGGGCAGGCGGGGCTTATCTGATCCCGCAGCGGCCCCCGGGAGACGGGGCCGGTGGCTCAACAGGACTCGAACCCGTGCACTGCAAGAAGAAACAACACGCAAGAAGAAGCCGGGCCAGCTGCCAAAACGAACATTTGTTTTATTGTTCTCATCAATGCCTTGGAATCTGGGCAGCGCCCCGACAACTGCGGCCTCCCTCGCTGATTTTTCCCTCTTGTCTCCTGGCGATCGCAAACCACCCCTCCAGAGCCTCCTCCTCTGCCTCTGGCCGCGGCACCTTCGCCTGCGCGCCTAATTATTCCCAGTGGGAAGACTGCATGGGGGAATTGCGCAGCTGGGGTATAGGCGGAGCTGGATCAAGTGCTGCACTGCTGGCTGCAGTAGAGAAAAGTTAATTATGAGCTCTTCTAATCACTGTCCCGGCTAACAGCTCCTTCCCGCAATCCCCCGGGCCGCCAACCCCCCCTGAGTTGGGAAGCTGCAGACTAATTGAGCTGAGCTGGGGGAGTTGCAGAGCGGCAGGGCGTATCACGGCCCCGAGCAGATGTCAGTCGAACAGAATTCTTCTCTCAGTTTTTAGCAAATCGCGTCTTCCCAGATTCTCTCTGTAACTGGGAGGGACTCTGGAGCCGGGGATGAAGCCGCTTCAAGTGGAACCGCTTCGGATCGATCGCCAGCTCGAGACGAAGGACTTTTTCTCTCCGGCCAACTGTGCCCGAACTTTTACACTGTCAGCAGCTCCACTTGCCAGCCACTCCAGCCACAGTCTCTGCCACCCTCATTTCCTCCCTGTCAGCCCCGCTGTCCGCAACTGCGGCCTGTCAGCTCCTGCTGGACCCCCCCCCCAAATCCCCGCCCGAGTGCCACCGCGGGATCTTCCTGTCCGACTGGCATCCCAAACGGATAAGGCAGCTCTGGTCTCAGGCTTGGTACTTGCGTTACAGTGTCGTTTCCGTTGTATGCTTCTGTACACTTCTCTCCATCTGCCTCTCTCATCTCCCTCTCTCATCTCCCTCTCTCATCTCCCTCTCTCATCTCCCTCTCTCATCTCCCTCTCTCATCTCCCTCTCTCATCTCCCTCTCTCATCTCCCTCTCTCATCTCCCTCTCTCATCTCCCTCTCTCATCTCCCTCTCTCATCTCCCTCTCTCATCTCCCTCTCTCATCTCCCTCTCTCATCCTCTTCTGTACACTTCTCTCCATCTCCCTCTCTCATCTCCCTCTCTCATCTCCCTCTCTCACCCTCTTCTGTACACTTCTCTCCATCTGTCTCTATCTCCCTCTCTCATCTCCCTCTCTCATCTCCCTCTCTCACCCTCTTCTGTACACTTCTCTCCATCTGTCTCTATCTCCCTCTCTATCTCCCTCTCTCATCTCCCTCTCTCATCTCCCTCTCTCACCCTCTTCTGTACACTTCTCTCCATCTGTCTCTATCTCCCTCTCTATCTCCCTCTCTCATCTCCCTCTCTCATCTCCCTCTCTCACCCTCTTCTGTACACTTCTCTCCATCTGTCTCTATCTCCCTCTCTATCTCCCTCTCTCATCTCCCTCTCTCATCTCCCTCTCTCATCTCCCTCTCTCACCCTCTTCTGTACACTTCTCTCCATCTGTCTCTATCTCCCTCTCTATCTCCCTCTCTCATCTCCCTCTCTCATCTCCCTCTCTCATCTCCCTCTCTCACCCTCTTTTGTACACTTCTCTCCATCTGTCTCTATCTCCCTCTCTATCTCCCTCTCTCATCTCCCTCTCTCACCCTCTTCTGTACACTTCTCTCCATCTGTCTCTATCTCCCTCCCTCTCTATCTCCCTCTCTATCTCTCTCTATCTCCCTCTCTATCTCTCCCTCTATCTCCCTCTATCGCCTCCGAATTGTAAAATCAAATGAAATGACCAAAATAAGCGGAGATATGGGACACAGACAGAGGGAAGATTGAAATGCAGCATTGTCCTCTCAGATTTCACACCTGTCTTGGAGCCCCGGGTCCTCAAACTCATTTCACAAATTGTCTGGCTGCTCTGATGTGCGCCAGTGACTGGGCCATCAGATTTACAAAACCGGCCACTCTTAGTCCTTCGGACTCTTATATAAATCGCATCCTGTAAATCAGGATTGGCATTGTTCAATCAGGAGCTGCATTTCAGTGCCTGCATGCTTTGCACTGCGTTTGCCGTACAGCTGCGCACTTTAGGCTCAGGAAATTGGTTCCCTGCTGAAGTGGGATTGCACTAATGATGCAAATCGGCTTTATTCCAACTTAATCCACCTCTCACATTGGTTCCCCATCCGCCTCACCTTGGTTCCCCATCCGCCCTCACCTTGGTTCCCCATCCGCCCTCACCTTGGTTCCCCATCCGCCCTCACCTTGGTTCCCCATCCGCCCTCACCTTGGTTCCCCATCCGCCCTCACCTTGGTTCCCCATCCGCCCTCACCTTGGTTCCCCATCCGCCCTCACCTTGGTTCCCCATCCGCCCTCACCTTGGTTCCCCATCCGCCCTCACCTTGGTTCCCCATCCGCCCTCACCTTGGTTCCCCATCCGCCCTCACCTTGGTTCCCCATCCGCCCTCACCTTGGTTCCCCATCCGCCCTGAGGTTCCCCATCCGCCCTGAGGTTCCCCATCCGCCCTGAGGTTCCCCATCCGCCCTGAGGTTCCCCATCCGCCCTGAGGTTCCCCATCCGCCCTGAGGTTCCCCGTCCGCCCTGAGGTTCCCCATCCGCCCTGAGGTTCCCCATCCGCCCTGAGGTTCCCCATCCGCCCTGAGGTTCCCCATCCGCCCTGAGGTTCCCCGTCCGCCCTGAGGTTCCCCATCCGCCCTGAGGTTCCCCATCCGCCCTCACCTTGGTCCCGTTCCCGTAGTTCACAGAGCAGGCCAGCAGCCCCCGCCGCAGCAGCAGCCGCATGGAGTCATTGGAGGCGGACTTTCTGTCCACCGTAGCCAGCAGAATTCCGTCCGAAGTGTTGGTCCTCAGCCGAAGGACCAGGTCCTCAGCTTGGGTCCTCAACGGCGCCGCGAATCGAACTCGCAACCAGCCGTTGCCATCGAATTTGAGCACCCGAGCCTCTGAAACAGGGGGTGGAGGATCAGACCTTGCCGGACTTTCAGCTCAGCTGATTGGGGAATTAGCGGCGGGAATTAACAGTTTGACAGGTCATTTAATGCCGCCGCCGTCTCAGGGGCCGTCAGACGGACAAGGCGGGAGGGGGGCGCATCAAGTGCTGCCAAGTTGTATTAAGCGACCGGCTGAATGAAAAGTGGGATAAATTCTGAAGTTGCGGGGCTGCGGAGAAGGACCTCGGGAGCGCCTGCGGATAAGTGGGGATCGGACCGGCCTGATTTGCATGCAAATGAGGCGTCCCCATCGCCGCCTTGACATCCCCCCGATCCCGAACTCGATCCCCCAGCCCGAGAGTCCCTATTCTCGTCACAATCGAGCTACGATTGAAAGAGGGGTTCGGGCTGGCGGAAATGCGGAAATGAGCACGCAAGAGCAGCTGCAAGTGTCTGCAGTTTTCTTGTTCTTCCTGGCTTAAAAGCAGCGCTACTCCCCGCTTGTCGCTACAATAAACACACAGCTTCACTGATGCTGCTGCAGATGATGATGGATTGCCCTGTGCGCATTCTGGCAGCATTCTGTCTTAACTAACCAGCAGCCAGACAGTTGGCGCCCCATCTCTGTCCCAATACTCCTCAGTCCCCTCCCCTAGGAGTCGCCGGAGTGGTGCTTCGGACAGTAAATAAAAATGGAATTGATAAAATACGCTTGCAGTTGTTCCACAGAACAGCTAGCAGGATTGCAGGTCAGCTCTCTTCAATCCCAGATCCCGGAACCGCCCCGCCCAGCTCTGATCTCGTCTGAATCGCGGGGAAATTCTGCTGTTATGTAACACTGAGAAGCAGATCCAGTGGCAGGAGCAGACTCGTGCAGCATTGAGCAGTGTAGGGGAGTAGAATCTGTGTCAAAAGGAATTTCTCCCGTCTCTACGGTCCTCACTTTATTTCGTTTCGCCCGGTTTGAGCCGTGAGCTGATCCGCTCTGACCCGCCCCGCCTCATCTCGGCTCCCCGCTGCGCCTTGTCAGGGAAATAAATCACTCTCGCAGCCGATATTTTTCAATGGATTACCAGTTTTTTTATTTCAGAGCGGCGATGAAACTAATGAGCTCCGAAGGCGCGCTCTGCCAGCCGAGCTTTTTGTCCGCTTCAAAGCGCTGCCCGCCTGCCCCCGGGAAAAATCCTTCTTTCAGCGCAAATAAGGAAATTTGTGCATCCCCCCCTCTCTTCTCAAAGACCCCCCCTCATAAGCGGCTGGCCACAACAGCCTTGGAGATGAGTAGCGGTGCGGCCCCGCATCTCCTTGATCTTGCTCCCTGGCTTCGCTGTTCTCAAGAGCCCCAGAAATGCTCTCTCTCTCTCTCTCTTATCTCTTTGCCATGAGGAACATCAAAGCATGAGAGCCAAGAAAGTTCGGCAGGGTTAAAAGGACTCGCAGAAATTGTGCTCCCTTGTTGAGCAGGGTTCATTAATTAATCTGCACATCGGTGTGGAGGGGTCACATCGGTGTGGAGGGGGTCACATCGGTGTGGAGGGGTCACATCGGTGTGGAGGGGGTCAAATCGGTATGGAGGGGGTCACATCGGTGTGGAGGGGGTCACATCAGTGTGGAAGGGGTCACATCGGTGTGGAGGGGTCAAATCGGTATGGAGGGGGTCACATCGGTGTGGAGGGGGTCACATCGGTGTGGAGGGGTCACATCGGTGTGGAGGGGTCACATCGGTGTGGAGGGGTCACATCGGTGTGGAGGGGGTCACATCGGTGTGGAGGGGGTCACATCGGTGTGGAGGGGGTCACATCGGTGTGGAGGGGTCAAATCGGTATGGAGGGGGTCACATCGGTGTGGAGGGGGTCACATCGGTGTGGAGGGGTCACATCGGTGTGGAGGGGGTCACATCGGTGTGGAGGGGTCACATCGGTGTGGAGGGGTCACATCGGTGTGGAGGGGTCACATCGGTGTGGAGGGGTCACATCGGTGTGGAAAGGGTCACATCGGTATGGAGGGGGTCACATCGGTGTGGGGGGGGTCACATCGGTGTGGAGGGGGTCACATCGGTGTGGAGGGGTCAAATCGGTATGGAGGGGGTCACATCGGTGTGGAGGGGGTCACATCGGTGTGGAGGGGTCACATCGGTGTGGAGGGGGTCACATCGGTGTGGAGGGGTCACATCGGTGTGGAGGGGTCACATCGGTGTGGAGGGGTCACATCGGTGTGGAGGGGTCACATCGGTGTGGAGGGGGTCACATCGGTATGGAGGGGGTCACATCGGTGTGGAGGGGGTCATATCAGTGTGGAGGGGTCAAATCGGTGTGGAGGGGTCACATCGGTGTGGAGGGGTCATATCAGTGTGGAGGGGTCAAATCGGTGTGGAGGGGGTCATATCAGTGTGGAGGGGGTCATATCGGTGTGGAGGGGGTCATATCAGTGTGGAGGGGGTCATATCGGTGTGGAGGGGGTCATATCGGTTTGGAGGGACCCCCGAACTCACTTTCCGAGCAGGTCTCCCCACAACCCGAACTCACTGTCCGAGCAGGTCTCCCCACAACCCGAACTCACTGTCCGAGCAGGTCTCCCCACAACCCGAACTCACTGTCCGAGCAGGTCTCCCCAGTGAAGCTGGTCAGAGTGCAGTCGCACACGAACCGATCCCAGCCCTCCCTGCAGACGCCACCGTTGCCGCAGGGCCGACTGTCGCAGAGGTGACGCCGTCGCAGAAGCCACGGCGGCGCGGGGACGTCGATGAGGCCGGGTGGTCCGGCGGTCCTGCCGGCGAGCACCAGCTGAACCAGGTCGACGCCCTCGCCGTTGACGCTCAGGCCGGCCAGCAGGCCTACAAAGCCATAGTTCAGCGCCGCCGCCTGCAGCTCCGGCGGGGTGGTGAACCGCTTGGTCGCTGGCAGGCCGCCGAGGTACAGCCGGGCGCCGAGGTCCAGCCGGTGGAAGGCGCGCTGCGGGTCCTGGTCCAGCCGCACCGTCCAGTTGCTGTTCAGGGTGACGCTCTGGCTGCTGTCGGCATCGTTGACGGAGAAGCTGACGCTGTTGAAGTCGGAGTCGCTCAGGCGGTTGCGCAGATCCGTCACCTGGCGGGGAGAGGAAGGCGGCGCTTTTAGTTACAGGCTGCCGTTTCCATGGCAACACCGGCGCACTGCCGGGTAGTGAGATTTCTTGGTCAGCTCACGGGTCAGCGGAACCGGGCTGACTGATTTGCTACCTCACCGGCAGCGCGATGAACAAAACAAATCCTTTGTGTTTACCTCTCTGACCCCTCTGATCTCTTGTCTTACATTTCTCAGGTCTCAGATCTTATCTCAGGTCTCGCATCTAACATCTCAAATCTCGCATCTTACACCTCACTTCTCAGATCGCAGATCTCAGAACTCTCATCTAAAATCTCGCATCACTCACCTCACTTCTCACATCTCTCATATCACATCTCATATCTCTCATCTCACACCTCACTTCTCAGATCTCAGATCTCTCATCTCACATCTCTCATCTCTCATCTCACATCTCTTATCTCACACCTCACTTCTCAGATCTCAGATCTCTCATCTCACACCTCACTTCTCAGATCTCAGATCTCTCATCTCAGATCTCTCATCTGTTATCTCACATCTCACATCTCGCATCTCATCTCTCATCTCACCTGTCTCTGCGACGCGCCTGCCCCGGCGTCGCTAAGGAAGTGCAGCTCGCCGCCGCGCAGCTCGAATGCGAGAAAGTCGCCGCTCTCGCCGGCGATGTACAGCAGGAGGGCGTCCGGCTCGTTGGTGGCGAACTGGAAGGCCAGCCGGGTCACGGTGCCGCCGATGCTCGACCACGGCCCGCCGGCGTCCCGGCGGACGACTAGATGACCACCCGGCGCCCGGAACCGGACGGGTTCGGCCGAGTGCGGATCCGAGCAACCGTCGAAAGCCCCTACCGGCATGTCGGACGTCCGGACGCCGTGTTGGCCGAGCCGGCCGTAACGCAGCAGGTCGAAGGTGGCGTCCTCGGAGATCACGCGGGCCTGGCGAGGAAGTCCCATGATTCCATAGTTAAAGTCACGTGTTCCAGTGAATATGTTTACATGATTCTTTAGTCTATATCACTAGGCCTCTTAGTTACAGTCACTCTTAGACTGGGAATAGATTCACGTGACTCTTTGACTGGGATTAGATTCACGTGACTCTTTGACTGGGATTAGATTCACGTGACTCTTAGACTGGGATTAGATTCACGTGACTCTTTGACTGGGATTAGATTCACGTGACTCTTTGACTGGGATTAGATTCACGTGACTCTTAGACTGGGATTAGATTCACGTGACTCTTTGACTGGGATTAGATTCACGTGACTCTTTGACTGGGATTAGATTCACGTGACTCTTTGACTGGGATTAGAGTCACGTGACTCTTTGACTGGGAATAGAGTCACGTGACTCTTTGACTGGGATTAGATTCACGTGACTCTTAGACTGGGATTAGATTCACGTGACTCTTTGACTGGGAATAGAGTCATGTGACTCTTTGACTGGGAATAGAGTCACGTGACTCTTTGACTGGGAATAGAGTCATGTGACTCTTTGACTGGGATTAGATTCACGTGACTCTTAGACTGTGATTAGAGTCACGTGACTCTTTGACTGGGATTAGAGTCACGTGACTCTTAGACTGTGATTAGAGTCACGTGACTCTTTGACTGGGATTAGAGTCACGTGACTCTTTGACTGGGAATAGAGTCACGTGACTCTTTGACTGGGATTAGATTCACGTGACTCTTTGACTGGGATTAGATTCACGTGACTCTTAGACTGGGATTAGATTCACGTGACTCTTTGACTGGGATTAGAGTCACGTGACTCTTTGACTGGGAATAGAGTCACGTGACTTTTTGCCGGGGAGTACAGTAACGTGGCTCTTTGACTGGAGTACAGTCACGTGACCCGGTAAGCTTTGTTTCAAATTTCAATTCAGACTGGAACCATCATTAGGTAGCCAATTTTTATTGCCTAATTTAATATAAGAATTCTCAGCAATGGTTCTAAACTTCAAGGAAAAACTTTCTAATATAGTAAAAATGGACTGCAGTTCATTCGCTGCATAGTGTATTAGCTAATTTGGTGACTGGTCAGTGTTAATCATAGCCGCAATTTATTGGCTCAGTTTTACAACCTCTCTGCTCGGCTGTTAATCTTCCAGCCGTACCAGCCACTCGCATGTACAAGAGGGGGGATCGTTTGTCACGGCTTTTACATGGGCTTGTGCGATTGCAAATTTTCCACTGCGAATGATTTGCTGTGCAGCTGTTTTAAAGTACTTCTGAGTGCGCTCGACTTTATAGATGGATAGGGAGGGAGATAGGGAGAGATAGGATGAGAGATAGGGAAGGAGATAGGGAGAGAGACGGAGAGACAAGGGGAGAGAAGTAGGGAGGGAGGTAAGGAGAGATAGGGAAAGAGAAGGGGGAGAGAGGGAGAGAGGGAGAGAGATAAGGAGAGATATGGAGAGATAGAGAAAGAGAGAGAGAGAGAGAGAGAGAGAGAGAGAGAGAGAGAGAGAGAGAGAGAGAGAGAGAGAGAGAGAGAGGGAGGGAGGGAGAGACAGGGAGAGAGACAGGGAGAGAGAGACAGGGAGAGAGACAGGGAGAGAGACAGGGAGAGAGACAGGGAGAGAGACAGGGGGAGAGACAGGGAGAGAGACAGGGAGAGAGACAGGGAGAGAGACAGGGAGAGAGACAGGGAGAGAGACAGGGAGAGAGACAGGGAGAGAGACAGGGAGAGAGACAGGGAGAGAGACAGGGAGAGAGACAGGGAGAGAGACAGGGAGAGAGACAGGGAGAGAGACAGGGAGAGAGACAGGAAGATAGAGACAGGGAGAGAGACAGGGAGAGAGACAGGGGGAGAGTTAGGGAGAGAGACAGGGAGAGAGACAGGGAGAGAGACAGGGAGAGAGACAGGGAGAGAGACAGGGAGAGAGACAGGAAGAGAGAGACAGGAAGAGAGAGACAGGGAGAGAGACAGGAAGAGAGAGACAGGGAGAGAGACAGGGAGAGAGAGAGAGAGAGAGAGAGAGAGAGAGAGAGAGAGAGAGAGAGAGAGAGAGAGACGGTGCAAGAGCCGAAGAGAAAGCGTGATGCAGTGAGCAAGTGAGACTGGGAGGCAGCAACGCGTGGGTAGGAACATAAGTGCGAGATGGAGTGAGAATGGCGGGAGGCGGTGGATGAGTGCAAATTCGCAACACGGCACACAGTGCCAGAAATCGATCCTGTTGGCGCCCCGGGGGCGGGCGGCAGAAGGGGGGGGGGTAAACTTCAGCCAGCCGGCGCAGTTCCGGGACTCCCAGGAATTCTGACAAAGTCGAGCCGCCGCGCAACAACAAGGGGATCCATCTGACAGCGGTAGAAAGTGCGTTATTGCTGCCGACTGAGGTGGCGGAGGGAGTTAAGAGACAGCTGATCTGACCGACCCCGGGAGACACTTCAGCGAGCTTGTCCGGCCGCTTTATTGCGCTCCGCGACCACCCCCTCCTCCTATGACATTTCCTCATTTGGCCGACTTGTGAAGCGCTTCTATTGGAAAAAATAACTTTTAACCTTTCTTCACTTCCGCACGCGACATTTGCTTGACTGATTAGGAAATTAATGTTGATTGGGATTTTGATTTATAGTGGGATGTACAGGTGTGCACCCTGCCGATGCTGTGCCATATTATGCGTGCCTTTTACTGTAGCTACGAGTATGATCGGGAACCAGCTGAAGAGGGAATCTGAGGGGTCGGGAATGAGCTGTGGGGAGGAATCTGAGGGGTCGGGAATGAGCTGTGGGGGAATCTGAAGGGTCGGGAATGAGCTGTAGGGGGAATCTGAGGGGTCGGGAATGAGCTGTGGGGAATCTGAAGGGTCGGGAATGAGCTGTAGGGGGAATCTGAGGGGTCGGGAATGAGCTGTAGGGGGAATCTGAGGGGTCGGGAATGAGCTGTGGGGAATCTGAAGGGTCGGGAATGAGCTGTGGAGGAATCTGAGGGGTCGGGAATGAGCTGTGGGGAATCTGAAGGGTCGGGAATGAGCTGTGGAGGAATCTGAGGGGTCGGGAATGAGCTGTGGGGAATCTGAAAGGTCGGGAATGAGGTGGTCTGAAGGTGAAAACGGAGAGCTACCAAACTGAAGTGCTCTGAAGGGGTGGCAGATGTCGGACGCCAGGAAGCTGTGGCCCAAGCTCAAACTCAAACAATTTCGCGTCAGTCAGATGAAGCTCAGGTGCCTCAAAAACTTCCGAAAGAAACACGGAGTTGCCATTGAATCTCGCCGAACTTGTTTCTTCCCTTCCCTCGCTTCATCAAATCGCGCCTCCTCCCCAGCATCCTTCCTTGAGCAGCTGATTTCCTCTCTTCCTCTCTACTGAGCTCACAAAGCTGTTCGACTCGGCTGAAGTGCGAAATCTCGAAATCTGCTTAATCTACTCAGGAGAGGCTGGGCCGGCCGATGATGAAGATTCCACGGCCGAATTAGCGAGCTGCACCACGCGGCTCAGTGAATAATCGATTCTCCCACAGAGGGGAAGCTGCTCATGGGAATCCGGGACAGAATTCTGCTCCCGATGGATTCTCACTTGATGGGCATTCAGTTCCAAGCACCTGGCTGCCAACTGTCTGTGCACTGCTGCCCAGTTTAGCCAATCGATATCAAGGAGGACGGCTGCTATGCAGTTTAACAAAACTTGTCGAGGCGACCGTCGGCCCGCTCATAGCCCGTCGGCCCGTCGGCCCGTCGACAGAGGCGACCGTCGACGCACTCATACACTCGCTCACACCGGGTGTACACCGGCTCGGACTTTCTAAGCGTCAGGCATGCAACAGACTCTGCGCCTTGGGGGTTGGCCCTGTTGTATTGTCGTGCTGCTGTGTTGTCATGTTCTCGTGTTGTCATGTTCTTGTGTTGTCATGTTCTTGTGTTGTTGTGTTGTTGTGTTGTCCTGTTGTTGTGTTGTCCTGTTGTTGTGTTGTCCTGTTGTTGTGTTGTCCTGTTGTTGTGTTGTCCTGTTGTTGTGTTGTCCTGTTGTTGTGTTGTCCTGTTGTTGTGTTGTCCTGTTGTTGTGTTGTCCTGTTGTTGTGTTGTCCTGTTGTTGTGTTGTTGTGTTGTTGTGTTGTCCTGTTGTTGTGTTGTCCTGTTGTTGTGTTGTCATGTTGTTGTGTTGTTGTGTTGTTGTCTTGTCATGTTTCTGTGTTGTCATGTTGTTGTGTTGTCATGTTGTTGTGTTATGTTGTCATGTTGTCATGTTATTGTGTTGTCCTGTTGTCATATTATCATGTTACGTTGTGGCGTTGTCATGTTGTCATGTTGTTGGGCTTGACTGGGAATAGGAACAGTCTCTCACCTCTCTCATGCAGCCCTTGAAGAATTCGATGCCTGCGTATTGATGAAGCACCGACCTGTGACCGCCCAGATACAAAGTCCGGCTGATGAGCTGGGCAGGCTGCTTAATGGTCAGCATCTTGATCACCATGTCGTCGAAGATGACGTTTACCTGGTGATGGGAGATTTTGGTGGGGATGTCATTTTTATCCCAAAATTTCCTGGAATCAGTGAGGTAATTTTGCAAAGCATGCAGACCAATTTGAAAATGAAAATTCAGGAACTTTATTGGTTAAAGATGACTTGCATTTTGGCGATGTTTGACAATAATTTCACTTGCAATCGATCATTTGTGTTCGGTGTTAGTGTCTCGTTTGAAAAACTCTTTGTGTAAAACGTGTAATTGTTAACAATATAGGTTTTCTCTTGATTAGTCTCTGTGGATTGCTCAATAGATAGCTAATCTAGCCAGTGGATAGCTAATCTAGCCAGTGGATTGCTAATCTAGCCAGTGGATTGCTAATCTAGCCAGTGGATTGCTAATCTAGCCAGTGGATTGCTAATCTAGCCAATATGGATTGCTAATCTAGCAAATGAATTGCTGATCTAGCCAATATGGATTGCTAATCTAGCCAGTGGATTGCTAATCTAGCCAATATGGATTGCTAATCTAGCCAATATGGATTGCTAATCTAGCCAATATGGATTGCTAATCAAGCCAATATGGATTGCTAATCTAGCCAATATGGATTGCTAATCTAGCCAATATGGATTGCTAATCTAGCCAATATGGATTGCTAATCTAGCCAATATGGATTGCTAATCTAGCCAATATGGATTGCTAATCTAGCCAATATGGATTGCTAATCTAGCCAATATGGATCGCTAATCTAGCCAATATGGATTGCTAATCTAGCCAGTGGATTGCTAATCTAGCCAATATGGATTGCTAATCTAGCCAATATGGATTGCTAATCTAGCCAATATGGATCGCTAATCTAGCCAATATGGATTGCTAATCTAGCCAATATGGATTGCTAATCTAGCCAATATGGATTGCTAATCTAGCCAATATGGATTGCTAATCTAGCCAATATGGATTGCTAATCTAGCCAATATGGATTGCTAATCTAGCCAATATGAATTGCTAATCTAGCCAATATGGATTGCTAATCTAGCCAATATGGATTGCTAATCTAGCCAGTGGATTGCTAATCTAGCCAGTGGATTGCTAATCTAGCCAATATGGATTGCTAATCAAGCCAATATGGATTGCTAATCTAGCCAATATGGATTGCTAATCTAGCCAATATGGATTGCTAATCTAGCCAATATGGATTGCTAATCTAGCCAATATGGATTGCTAATCTAGCCAATATGAATTGCTAATCTAGCCAATATGGATTGCTAATCTAGCCAATATGGATCGCTAATCTAGCCAATATGGATTGCTAATCTAGCCAATATGGATTGCTAATCTAGCCAATATGGATTGCTAATCTAGCCAATATGGATTGCTAATCTAGCCAATATGGATTGCTAATCTAGCCAATATGGATTGCTAATCTAGCCAATATGGATTGCTAATCTAGCCAATATGGATTGCTAATCTAGCCAATATGAATTGCTAATCTAGCCAATATGGATTGCTAATCTAGCTCAACAGGCTAATAAAACGCTACACTGATGCGTCACAAAAAACTCATGCTAGCAAACGGGTCAAAAAGACGTTTTCTTGTCAGGCGAGCAAAAGTCCAGTGCTTGTGAACTACTTAAAAGTGCAAAGAAGTGACGCTCAGCAGTGCAGTTGCACTGTGATGAACACAGGCAAAACTAGTACGGTTGTTAATATTTATTTGCTCAGGTGTGTGCCCATCTAATGCATGGATTTTGGATTATTAGAGGTTGCTAGGTGCCCTGAGAAAATGAAAATCAGTTCGCTACAAGGAACAATTGCAGTGCACAGGTGCAATAGTGATGTCGCTGGGAAGCTTGCAAGACTGAGGGCCAATGTTTAGTGCCAATAAAAATAGTTTCATAATGCGTTTGACTTTCGGTAACAAAATATTGAACACGGCACAATCATTTCAAAGTCGCCTTAGCGCGGCTGCTTAAGGAAAGTTTTGTGTTCACAAAAATCACCTGACACTGGCAGGAAAAAGCAGGGGAGAGGGAGAGGGAGAGAGGGTAAGAGAGAGAGGGATAGAGGGGCAAGAGGGAGAGAGAGGGAGGGAAAGAGAGGCAGAGAGAGGAAGAGAGAGGAGAAGAGAGGGGACGAAAGGGAGAGAGAGGGAGAGAGTGGATGAGAGAGGGAGAGAGTGGATGAGAGAGGGAGAGAGTGGATGAGAGAGGGAGAGAGTGGATGAGAGAGGGAGAGAGTGGATGAGAGAGGGAGAGAGTGGATGAGAGAGGGAGAGAGTGGATGAGAGAGGGAGAGAGTGGATGAGAGAGGGAGAGAGTGGATGAGAGAGGGAGAGAGTGGATGAGAGAGGGAGAGAGTGGATGAGAGAGGGAGAGAGTGGATGAGAGAGGGAGAGAGTGGATGAGAGAGGGAGAGAGTGGATGAGAGAGGGAGAGAGTGGATGAGAGAGGGAGAGAGTGGATGAGAGAGGGAGAGAGTGGATGAGAGAGGGAGAGAGTGGATGAGAGAGGGAGAGAGTGGATGAGAGAGGGAGAGAGTGGATGAGAGAGGGAGAGAGTGGATGAGAGAGGGAGAGAGTGGATGAGAGAGGGAGAGAGTGGATGAGAGAGGGAGAGAGTGGATGAGAGAGGGAGAGAGAGGGAGAGAGGGAGAGGCAGAGAAAGGGAGAAAGGGAGAGAGATTTAGAGACATGGAGAGAGAGGGAGAGGGGATTAAATAGAGCGCAGGTGAGATAGGAGCGGTTGTGAGGACACTGGATGGGGAATTCTGTCACACATAGCGGAGTGGAGAAGCGATTCAGTCAGCTTCAAGTCTCAGAGGCAGGTGCGACAGTTAGTGAGGTGGTGGTGGGATCCGGCTTGGATTAAACAGACAGAGAAAAAAGTGGGCGCGCGAACCGGAGACGGCAACGGCTGCAGCGGAGCCCCGGAACCAGCTCACCAGACTCACCAGAATCTCCTGCTTGTCCTTGAGCGAATGGGGAGGGGATGAGCGGGTTCGGTAGGTTGAGTAGCTGCTTGCGGATCGGGCAGAGCTCAGCACAGCGGAGCTCTCAGGAGTTTTAAGCAAAAATGCGCGACCGTTGCTGCTGGGGTCACTCGGGTGACCGCCAATGCGAGCTAGCATTATTAATTATGATTAGAAAAACATTAGTAGTTAATTATGAAATAAAAAACATATTCTGGGGTATAAGACGCTGGCTATCAGGAGTATGCGGGCTAATACACATATATACAGTTCCTCTGCAGCTGATGAAAGCACAGCTGTTATAAACAGAAAAATCTATTCACATACATGTAGTAACTAAAATTAAGTATAGCTTTGTAACTTTATGGTACAACAAAATGTGAGAAGCAGAAATTAAAACATCCGGACACAATCGGACACAAAAATTTTACTCGGATAATCACACTACCGGGCTCTTGGAAACACAATTGGGCACACTTGGACACACACACAGTCGGACACGAAAAATTGACCCACACAGACATAATCCGACACCTGGACACACAATCAGGCTCTTTTGGACACACAAAGTCGGAAACCCGGACACCTTCAAACACCCGGACACGTTGGGACACCCGGACACATTCGGACATACGGACGCATTCAGATATACGGACGAATTTGGACACCCGGGGCACGTTCTGACACCCGGACACAGTCAAACACATTCGAACACCCGGACACATTCGGACACGCCCGGACACAGTAAAACACCCGGACACAGTCAAACACATTCGGACAGCTGGACACATTCGAACACCCGAACACCCGGACACAGCCAAACACCCGGACACAGTCAAACACCTAAACACAATCGGACACATTCGGACACCTGGACACATTCGGACACCCGGACACAGTCAAACACCTAAACACAACCGGACACATTCGAACACCCGAACACCCGGACACAGCCAAACACCCGGACACAGTCAAACACCTAAACACAACCGGACACATTCGGACACCCGGACACAGTCAAACACCTAAACACAACCGGACACATTCGGACACCCGGACACATTCGGACACCCGGACACAGTCAAACACATTCGGACAGCCGGACACATTCGGACACACCCGGACACAGTCAAACACCCGGACACAGCCAAACACCCGGACACAGTCAAACACCTAAACACAACCGGACACATTCGGACAGCCGGACACATTCGGACACACCCGGACACATTAAAACACCCGGACACAGCCAAACACCCGGACACAGTCAAACACCTAAACACAACCGGACACATTCGGACACCCGGACACAGTCAAACACATAAACACAACCGGACACATTCGGGCACCCGGACACATTCGGACACCCGGACACAGTCAAAAACATTCGAACACCCGAACACCCGGACACAGCCAAACACCCGGACACAGTCAAACACCTAAACACAACCGGACACATTCGGACACAGCCAAACAAACACCCGGACACAGTCAAACACATTCGGACACCCGAACACAGCCGAACACCCGGACACAGTCAGACCCCAGAGAAGCAGTCCCGGCAAATAAGGCTCGCACAAAGCTGATGATGCCAGAAGCAGAAAAGTTCAGTGCTGAGCCGCCAGAAATGCAAGTCAATCCGCCGCAGGGAGATCCGCAGAAGCAGAAATTTTATTTCATTCATCGGAAAAGAACAACGGCGGGATTGGTCGCTAAGTGAGAAGAAAATTGCAATTGGGATCTCAATTTGGAGAGAAATATCCCCTCCAGGCTCAGGGGCGCGAATTCCGGGCCAATTATGCGGCTCTATTTTTTTATCACCCTCGGCCTCATCAAGCCCGCAGAGAATTCCTTTTATTCTTGGATCCGGGAACAAGATGCGAGGGATTGCCAGAGGATCAGCGGATACCCGCCGACTCTGCAAGAGTTTAGCGCGAGCTCGCACTTGCCAGTTAATTAAAACAACAAGGCCGTTAATCGACCCCGGGACCGCGGAAGCAGAGAGTAGAGAGAGAGAGAGAGAGAGAGAGAGAGAGAGAGAGAGAGAGAGAGAGAGAGAGAGAGAGAGAGAGAGAGAGAGAGAGAGAGAGAGAGAGAGAGAGAGAGAGAGAGAGAGAGAGAAAGAGAGGGATGTTGCCCGCAAATTTTCTGCCGAGATCGGCTGCTGCATTTCTTTGGCTGAGCAGCCGGACTGTAGCTGCAAATTTCTCCCATGCTCGGGATTTTTTTGCGCAGTGGCTTCTGTCTGTCTGTTTGGCACTTATTGGATTATGCGGGATGAAAGATCAGTGCCCAATGCCCAGTGCCCTGTGCTCAGAAATCCCAAATGATTTTTTTGGATGGGATAAGTTTCCCACTACCTCATCATTGGCCATCTCGGCCTGGCTCTCTTTTTCTCCCCGATTCTTCTCTGTCTGGGCCTCCCCTGCTGTTTGATCCCATAGTGTGGGTGGCGAGCTCTGGGGGCATTCTGTTTGAAGTAGAGAGTGGCTTCCAGAGGACTCCGGCCAAAACTGAGCAGTGCAGCCGGGTACAGAAAATGGCAGCCTCAAGAATGGCAGCCAGCCCGCTTAGCAACTGCCCGCTCAGCTTCCTTCCGGGGAGTTAAAAAATGCTGCGGACTCAGTTGAGTGCTCAAGCTGGCTCTGCTTACCTTCTCGTAGTTGCGCTTGACCAGCAGGCGGTGCCAGCGGCTGTCCGAGAACTGATCTGGCTGGGACGGCCGGATGGTCACATTGCGGCCGACACGGTTGACGGACATGTCCAGGAAGAGGCTGCCGTTCCGGAGGCTGAGGGCGATGAAGTCGCGCCTGTCCAGGCCCTGCGGCGGCTGGCGGGCGGAGCCTGCGGCAGGAGAAGAAAGCGGGGGCGGGGATTTCAGAAAGATGGGGAATAATTTCAACTAGGCTGCTTGCTTGGGACTTCCGGAATCTTTTATGCTGAGAGGCGTGGAATTCTGGGGTGTGGGTTAGCTGGGGTGTGGGGTAGCTGGGGTGTGGGGTAGCTGGGGTGTGTGGGTTAGCTGGGGTGTGGGGTAGCTGGGGTGTGGGGTAGCTGGGGTGTGGGGTAGCTGAGGTGTGGGGTAGCTGAGGTGTGGGTTAGCTGGGGTGTGGGGTAGCTGGGGTGTGGGGTAGCTGGGGTGTGGGGTAGCTGAGGTGTGGGGTAGCTGAAGTGTGTGGGTTAGCTGGGGTGTGGGGTAGCTGGGGTGTGGGGTAGCTGAGGTGTGGGGTAGCTGGGTGTGGGGTAGCTGAGGTGTGGGGTAGCTGGGGTGTGGGGTAGCTGAAGTGTGTGGGTTAGCTGGGGTGTGGGGTAGCTGAGGTGTGGGGTAGCTGGGGTGTGGGGTAGCTGAGGTGTGGGGTAGCTGGGGTGTGGGGTAGCTGAGGTGTGGGGTAGCTGGGGTGTGGGGTAGCTGAGGTATGGGGTAGCTGGGTGTGGGGTAGCTGGGGTGTGGGGTAGCTGGGGTGTGGGGTAGCTGAGGTGTGGGGTAGCTGAGGTGTGGGGTAGCTGGGGTGTGGAGTAGCTGGGGTGTGGGGTAGCTGGGTGTGGGGTAGCTGGGGTGTGGGGTAGCTGGGGTGTGGGGTAGCTGAGGTGTGGGGTAGCTGGAGTGTGGGGTAGCTGGGGTGTGTGGGTTAGCTGGGGTGTGGGGTAGCTGGGGTGTGGGGTAGCTGGAGTGTGGGGTAGCTGGGGTGTGTGGGTTAGCTGGGGTGTGGGGTAGCTGGGGTGTGGGGTAGCTGGGGTGTGGAGTAGCTGGGGTGTGGGGTAGCTGAGGTATGGGGTAGCTGAGGTGTGGGGTAGCTGGGGTGTGGAGTAGCTGGGGTGTGGGGTAGCTGAGGTGTGGGGCAGTTGCATGCCTGAGTCAGACAGGTCACTGTAGCAAAGCACACGCAAGGTGAAAATGAAGCAAAAATTCGAATTTTCATGTCTTCAAGTTCCTAGAAAATTCCGCAGAAAACGCCAGCAATTCGGGATTAATAGTCAGGATCTGCGCAATTTTTTAGGGCTCCAAGAATTCGGCTGCGGCATCTCGGCAAAGTTTTTCACTCTCCGGTTAATTTCCATCACGCCGGGCCGCAGCCCGCAATTTCCCGGGGTCGGAGGCCCCCCCCCCGCCGCAGCCCTCGAGCCTCAGCCTTGCGGCGCTCGAGTATTCGATAATAAAAGTGTAGCGAGCTTTGATCCCCGCTGCAGCCTCCTGGCTACTACAGGGGAGGATCCATCCAGCCTCCGCTTCCGCCCGCGCCTCCCCCATCCGAGTCTTCTTGGCTCGTAAAGGAGCTCAGAGTGTGAGTGAGCGCTTCTTCCTCTTTTTCTTCTCACCCGGCCTGACAACCGCGCCGAGCGGCAGCAACAACAGGGGGGGGGGCACCGCTGCCGGGACTGCTCCGGCAGCCTCGCGTGAGACCGGATTGAGCGATACAGATGAAGCTGCGGAGACCCGCCATCCTTTCAACCCTTGGCGCTGAGGTCCGGCGCACTGGGGGCTGTTGGCTACAAGCTGCAGATCCCCAGCTTCCTCGCCATCCCTCTCCCTATTTTACTCCCCTCTTTTTCCTTCGGGACCGGCCAGGCTTAGAGAGCTGTTTGCCCAGCTGCTTCCTGGGGACCTGCGAAGCTGCTGGTAAAGGGGGGATGCAGCTTAACAACCAGATTAGGAGGGGCGATTGGGGAATAAGGAGTAGCGTTCAAAATCTTTTCTGTTTGCAAGTTTTAGCGAACTAAATTGTCAGTCAAAGGGAGCAGTGGCCAAGAGAAGCTGAGACCAGCTCTGCAAGCAAATCTATAAGCTGTCTAAATCCCAAACCTCAGATTCTGAATCCCACATCCCGGATTCCGAATCCCACGTCCCAGATTCTCAATCCCACATCCCGGATTCTCAATCCCACATTCCGTGATCTCAATCCCACATCCCGGATTCTCAATCCCACATTCCGTGATCTCAATCCCACATCCCGGATTCTCAATCCCACATCCCGGATTACGAATCCCACGTCCCAGATTCTCAATCCCACATCCCGTAGTGATCTCAATCCCACATCCCGGATTCTCAATCCCACATCCCGGATTCTCAATCCCACATCCCGGATTCTCAATCCCACATCCCGGATTCTCAATCCCACATCCCGGATTCTCAATCCCACATCCCGGATGCTGACTCCCACACCCCGGATTCTAAATCCCACATACCGGATTCTGAATCCCACATCCCGGATTCCGAATCCCACGTCCCAGATTCTCAATCCCACATCCCGGATTCTCAATCCCACATTCCGTGATCTCAATCCCACATCCCGGATTCTCAATCCCACATTCCGTGATCTCAACCCCACATCCCGGATTCTCAATCCCACATCCCGGATTCTCAACCCCACATCCCGGATTCTCAATCCCACATCCCGGATTCTCAATCCCACATCCCGGATGCTGACTCCCACACCCCGGATTCTAAATCCCACATACCGGATACTCAATCCCACATCCCAGATTCTCAATCCCACATCCCAGATTCTGAATCCCACATCCCGGATACTCAATCCCACGTCCCAGATTCTGAATCCCACATCCCGGACTCTGAATCCCACCAACTCACCGGCATAGATGAGGAAGGCAGACCTCTGCCTCGTCCGGTACATCAGGCTGATGGTGTCGGAGTTGCCGTAGATGCCCAGCGCATCCGAGCTGAGGTCCAGGTAGATGAAGCCGCGACCATCAAAGGTTGTCGGCGTCTCCTCGCGAACTGCAGGGGAGAAAGGGAGAGAGGGGAGAAGGAAGTGAAGCAGCCGCGAGTCTGTGGCTGCCTGCCTGACTGCAAGCGGCGCCCGGCAACAAGTTGGCTTGGGTCGGTGTTGCTGGGCAAACAGCGGCAGGGGAGGAACAAACAGAGGCTGGGAGGGCCGGATAGAAAAGCGATAGGCAAAGAAAAAGAAAAACTCCAGAGACTGAGCTTCAGTTTCTGCTGGGCGCCATTAGCAAATTAAAGCGATGAAGGAGCCCCCGGCAGCCTCTCGGCTGATAACACTTCCGAAGACTTCGGGATGCTCACCCGATGACCCTGCGTTCTCGAGTTCGGCTACACTTCACGGACCCGACCAGAGCTCGTGAATTATGAGGCCAATAGGCTAGGGATGGTCCAGACTCTGCCTCATCACATTTGATATTTTCCCGAGCTGGAGAGTCTTTCTCCCCCCAACTGGGGAATTCGCGGCTTATGAAAATATGGAAAGTGCTTCGCTCAAAAATATATGGATGGAGAGAAAGTTTTCATCGAGCTCTCCCGCAGCAATAACTTTCAGACTTAATGCTGGGAAACTCAATCAGTTAGCAAAACTCCCCTGAGCCACGGCTGACACGGGGGGAGGGCAGGGCGATGGGAGGACGGCGCTGGCAGAAACTTCAAGAAATTTTTTAAAGAATTTCAGATAAATCAGACGCTTGGAACAAAGTATAAAAAATTCAGTCTGCCTCATCCGTTTTCTATTGTGCTCGCTTATTTAATTAGGAAATGCGGAAAGCACATCAAACTGGAGACGTCCGGCTGCCGTGCACCGAGGCTGATTGGGTCGGCGATGCCTCAATTGAAGGGGAAGCCGCTTATTGATCTCTTTTTTGCTCTTCTCTCAATGTGTCTCCCAGTGTGTCTCCCAGTGTGTCTCCCAGTGTGTCTTCCAGTGTGTCTCCCAGTGTGTCTCCCAGTGTGTCTCTCATTGTGTCTCCCAGTGTGTCTCCCAGTGTGTCTCCCAGTGTGTCTGCCAGTGTGTTTCCCAGTGTGTCTGCCAGTGTGTCTCCCAGTGTGTCTCCCAGTGTGTCTCCCAGTGTGTTTCCCAGTGTGTCTCCCAGTGTGTCTCTCATTGTGTCTCCCAGTGTGTCTCATTGTGTCTCTCATTGTGTCTCCCAGTGTGTCTCCCATTGTGTCTCCCAGTGTGTCTCATTGTGTCTCTCATTGTGTCTCCCAGTGTGTCTCCCAGTGTGTCTCCCAGTGTGTCTCCCAGTGTGTCTCCCAGTGTGTCTCCCAGTGTGTCTCCCATTGTGTTTCCCAGTGTGTCTCATTGTGTCTCTCATTGTGTCTCCCAGTGTGTCTCCCAGTGTGTCTTCCAGTGTGTCTCCCAGTGTGTCTTCCAGTGTGTCTCCCAGTGTGTCTTCCAGTGTGTCTCCCTGTGTGTCTCCTAGTGTGTCTCCCAGTGTGTCTCCCAATGTGTCTCCCAGTGTGTCTCCCATTGTGTCTCCCAGTGTGTCTCCCATTGTGTCTCCCAGTGTGTCTCCCAGTGTGTCTCACAGTGTGTCTCACAGTGTGTCTCCCAGTGTCTCTTCCAGTGTGTCTCCCAGTGTGTCTTCCAGTGTGTCTCCCTGTGTGTCTCCTAGTGTGTCTCCCAGTGTGTCTCCCATTGTGTCTCCCAGTGTGTCTCCCATTGTGTCTCCCAGTGTGTCTCACAGTGTGTCTCCCAGTGTGTCTCCCAGTGTGTCTCACAGTGTGTCTCACAGTGCGTCTCCCAGTGTCTCTCCCAGTGTGTCTGCCAGTGTGTCTCCCAGTGTGTCTCCCAATGTGTCTCCCAGAGTCTACCGGTGGCACACCAGTGTCTCTTCCCTTAGCTGAGCATATTTACAACCCGAACTATCAGTTTTAATTTGCCCCCCCCACCCCCTTAGAATCTCAGCGCCCAGCCCCCACGCTAAATTTTATGGCTCCGCAAAGCGCGCTGTTTTTCAGTCATGTTTCAGACTGCAAAGCTCTGTACAGTTTTATTTAAGCGCAGAGGACGCGCAGGAGCCGGCGGGAGGGGGCGGTCCGGTCATGCTGCTGTTTTCTGGCCAAACATTGCCGCGCCTGCATTATTGATCAGCTTCAGCCAAAACCGCGGCGACGGCTCTCTGCGCGATCGGGCCAGCTGGGGCCCATCGGACCTGGCTGAGGCCGCGGTGATCCGCGCGGCGGAGACTCAAAACTGCTCAACTGATGCTGGCGCACAGCACAGGCACAAGTGCAGTAGCAGAAATGACTGTTGTTCCGAGATGAAATAGCCAAAGCAACAGATAAAAAATAGATTTCAAACTAAGTTAGTCTTTTGAAGCCTGCATTGACGGTGCGCGGACGGATGCCGGGGGCCGAGCGCCCCTGCAGGCCAGGTGTTTCAATCGATTTCGAATTCACAATTTTCGCTACAATCCAGCGCTGCGCCGCCCCTGACAGCCTGGGGGGCTGGCGGGACGTCTCGCTGAAATGTACTTTTAAGCTAACCCGGGGGCCCACCGGAGCTGTGGGATTCGGGCGGGTGTGAGGAGCTGCACCTGTTCCCCGATTCTCTGATCAGTGACAACCGGTTGCCGAGGCCCACACCTGATTGATAACCCCTAATGAGGAGCTGCACCGCTGCCTCGCCCTGTCAGGCCGCCAAAATTGACCCTTAAATGTCGATCCTGAGAGAAATAAGTCCCATCGAAGTGCGGGGGGCGCGCTACGGATCGGAGGGGAGAATTCTCCCCGTAGTCTCCGGGGGGAGGCGCCGGAGCTGCAAGGTGCAATTAGTCGATAAATAAACACCCCACGGTGGACCCGCGCGAATTGGCTGGGCGCTTGGGGAGGGGCGAGGATATTCCCATAATAATTTCCCCTCAGCGCCTCGGAGCCGGCACTTGGCTCGCCATATGTCACTCGGGAGGCGCTGAGCCCCCCCCCCTTCGCAGTCAACTGAACAGCAGGGTGACTGACGGGCTGCGAAAGAAAAGGATATGGAAACTCTACTAAAAGAAGCTCTTGTGAAAGCAGACATAACGGCTGAAGAAATCGTTATGTCAAAGCCCCCCCCCCTGCGAGAGAGTAGCGAAGCCAGCTGCTCAGCCGCATGAGTAGCGAGCACTTTTGAGCTGCCCAGTGAGCTTCGATTGCCTCGCTTCGGGGAGTGAAACGTTTCATAAAAGGGAATTCAGCATAAGGCTGCAATTCACAGGGCCAGTTTTCCTTTGGACTGCAAGAAAACACCTCAGGGAGCCAGCAGGATTCCCACGGCTCAGACCCAGCAGCTGAGGCTGCGGTGACCAAGTTGAACTTTAAAACAGTTTGTAGCACTGTTTGCAGTTCTGTGCGTGCTTCTGTTCCTGCTGTTCTGCTTCTGTTCCTGCTGTTCTGCTTCTGTTCCTGCTGTTCTGCTTCTGTTCCTGCTGTTCTGCTTCTGTTCCTGCTGTTCTGCTTCTGTTCCTGCTGTGTTCTGCTTCTGTTCCTGCTGTTCTGCTTCTGTTCCTGCTGTTCTGCTTCTGTTCCTGCTGTTCTGCTTCTGTTCCTGCTGTTCTGCTTCTGTTCCTGCTGTGTTCTGCTTCTGTTCCTGCTGTTCTGCTTCTGTTCCTGCTGTGTTCTGCTTCTGTTCCCGCTGTTCTGCTTCTGTTCCCGCTGTTCTGCTTCTGTTCCTGCTGTTCTGCTTCTGTTCCTGCTGTTCTGCTTCTGTTCCTGCTGTGTTCTGCTTCTGTTCCTGCTGTTCTGCTTCTGTTCCTGCTGTTCTGCTTCTGTTCCTGCTGTTCTGCTTCTGTTCCTGCTGTGTTCTGCTTCTGTTCCTGCTGTGTTCTGCTTCTGCTCCTGCTGTGTTCTGCTTCTGCTCCTGCTGTGTTCTGCTTCTGTTCCTGCTGTGTTCTGCTTCTGTCCCTGCTGTTCTGCTTCTGTTTGACTCGGCTAGTTTAACAGTGTGTCTCTCATTGTGTCTACCATTGTGTCTCACAGTGTGTCTCACAGTGTGTCTCCAAGTGTGTCTCCCAGTGTGTCTCCCAGTGTGTCTCCCAGTGTGTCTCCCAGTGTGTCTCACAGTGTGTCTACCAGTGTGTCTCCCAGTGTGTCTCCCAGTGTGTCTCCCAGTGTGTCTCACAGTGTGTCTCCCAGTGTGTCTCCCAGTGTGTCTCCCAGTGTGTCTCCCAGTGTGTCTCCCAGTGTGTCTCCCAGTGTGTCTCCCAGTGTGTCTTCCAGTGTGTCTCCCTGTGTGTCTTCCAGTGTGTCTTCCAGTGTGTCTCCCAGTGTGTCTCACAGTGTGTCTCCCAGTGTGTCTTCCAGTGTGTCTTCCAGTGTGTCTCCCAGTGTGTCTCCCAGTGTGTCTCCCCAGTGTGTCTCCCAGTGTGTCTTCCAGTGTGTCTCACAGTGTGTCTACCAGGGTATGTTGGTCTGACTCAGTATCTCACCCAGTGTCTCCCCCTGTGTCGCACTCGGTATCTCCCCCAGCATCTCACTCAGTATCTCCCAGTTAAACTCACGATTTGTCACGGCAGCCACAGAGGCGCACAGAAGCAGCGCGGCGGCTGCAATTTCGGAGGCTGCCCGGCGCCTCATCGCCGAGCTCTAATAGATGTTCAGCCAACTCTGAGTTGCACTTTTAAATAGTTTGCCTCGGCGCCATCTGATAGTTTTAAAATCAGTCAAGTTTTGTTAAAAGACGAATTTTTTTAAATTCATGATTCCTTCCTCGCGAACTTTGTGGAATTTTGTGGTTTGAATGGAGCGCTGAGAGCGTCAGAAAGGCCCCTTTATCAGTTGATTGAACAGCCTGGCCTGCCCTGCGAGACTGCTGATTGGCTGACAGACTTCTAGCCAAAACTGCCAGTGTCCGACTGGACAGCCGGCTGGGGTGACTGAGTTAGGGGCGGAGTATACTGGAAATCCATTCTATTCCCGCATCCATGGTAGGCTAGATTAGCAATCCATTCTATTCCTGCACCCATGATAGGCTAGATTAGCAATCCATTCTATTCCTGCACACATGATAGGCTAGATTAGCAATCCATTCTATTCCTGCACTCATGATAGGCTAGATTAGCAATCCATTCTATTCCTGCATCCGTGATAGGCTAGATTAGCAATCCATTCTATTCCTGCACCCATGATAGGCTAGATTAGCAATCCATTCTATTCCTGCACCCATGATAGGCGAGATTAGCAATCCATTCTATTCCTGCACACATGATAGGCTAGATTAGCAATCCATTCTATTCCTGCACCCATGATAGGCTAGATTAGCGATCCATTCTAGTCCTGCAGCCCTGATAGGCTAGATTAGCAATCCATTCTATTCCTGCACCCATGATAGGCTAGATTAGCAATCCATTCTATTCCTGCATCCATGATAGGCTAGATTAGCAATCCATTCTATTCCTGCACCCATGATAGGCTAGATTAGCAATCCATTCTATTCCTGCACCCATGATAGGCTAGATTAGCAATCCATTCTATTCCTGCACCCATGATAGGCTAGATTAGCAATCCATTCTATTCCTGCACCCATGATAGGCTAGATTAGCAATCCATTCTATTCCTGCACCCATGATAGGCTAGATTAGCAATCCATTCTATTCCTGCACCCATGATAGGCTAGATTAGCAATCCATTCGAGCAGCTCAGCAGGTTGCCAGTCAAATAAGCTAATCTAATCGCATGTCGCAGGAATTTGGCGGCCACTCACCGAGTGGGACAACTGACAGGTGCAAATCTTATCTAACAATCGTCTGAGGAAAGCCTCATCGAATATGAGTGAAAAATTGATGAAAGCTGGTTTTGAACTCAATAAATTTCGGCCAAGTTAGCTTGTCAAGAGCAAAACTGGCACGTAAGCGGCGCAGTGATTTGCAGCCGTCAGCCGAACAGGGCAGTTTTGGTGAAGCCGCAGACTTCAAGTACGGCCACTTTGATCAGTCAGTTTCCCCAGGCCTTGATGAAGGGTGAGCGGCCGCAGGCTGCCCGGCTGCCCGCAAGGTGGTCCATAGCTTAAGTGCTTAGTCTTGTCCGGCAGCCACTGGATGCGAGCTAAATGCAATCTGATGTCAAGCCGTAGGGGAAGTGCTTTAAAAATAAAGTTTTCGTACGCATAAATTTCCAAATACACTACTGCCATCAGTAGCAATGTGAAAAAATTTGCTATCCATTTTTACAAAATGGTTTACACGGACTTTATGCTTCTAGTTGTTAAAAATAAGTTTTTTTATATTAGGAAATGCTGTCCGAAAGCTGGCCGAATTGCAGGCGTCAGTCCGGGGAAGGTTAATAATCAAGGATGAGAAATGAAAAGTACATCTGGGGAGCAGTCGAGTTTCTCCAACTTCAAGAAGTGCCGGGCTTTCACTCGCACAGGGTGATGGGGGGCAATTTTTAGTTCCTCTCCCCGCTCTCTAAGGGGACAATTAATTCTCTCCCCTGGCTGGGAAGTCGGGCCCGGGGATTAGCGAGCCGAGGCCGCTGGGACAGCTGCCGTGGGACAGCGAAGTGCGCAGTCGGCCATCCAGCGAGCTGGCAGGCTGGGGGGAAAGTGCTGAGCTGCTCCGGCCGCCCTGGCAACGACTCCAGCGGCAGATGCAGCGGAGCCTGGCAATTCGACCAGAACAGTTCTGCCTGGCCGCTTCCAGAAGACAACAGCAGCTTATTTAGCAATCTCCCAGATCCGCAGGCCCTGCCAGCAGCCACACTTTGCCTGCCGCAGCAAGAGGGGCAGAAGAGACTGCAGACAGGCTTACAGGCTGATGAGGATCGGATGAGATGCAGAGGATAAGATCCGCCCTCTTCTCACGTATCCATTTCCCCGTTTCCCCATCTGCTACAAGCTGCTTGGGGAGCTCCCAATTTTTTGTCCTGCCTTCCCAGCCAGCGCCCCCCGGACTGCCGGGGATTTGGCATGAAATGAGGCTGGGCTGCTCGGCTCCCGAGAATTGGGAGGCGGGCAAATAAGGAAATAATAATAAGGGAATTTTCCGGCATTCCGGGACACGGAGGCCGCTCCTTAATTTCGCGATAGCTCAAGCAGCGTCATGCCTGAGCCCGGCTCTGGGCCGGCTTTGAGAAGCCAATGAAGGGCCCTGGCCTGCCGGGCCAGAGCAGACAGAGCAGTCAAAGGGTGCCTGATTGACCCCGCCGGCCATCGCCCTGGCAGATGATTGGCGGAAACGAATTTCATCTCGGAGGCGACAATCGAAACGGCCGCCTATGCCGCCGCCTACGACTTCCGGGTTTATTCTAACGCGTTATTTTGGCGCGGTTTTGAATTCATAAGTTTAATTATTTGCTCCCAGATTCTCCGATGACAGTGGGTAGCCATTGCGACTGCAGCAGAGAATCGAACCCACCGATTTTGGCTAACCATTTTTCTGGGAAGTCGCTACTGCGATACAAATGCATTTTTGCCGCTATCTGAGGCAGCTCTGCGCGGTGGGGATATCTGAGAGCCGGTCCGCACCGCAGCCGTTAATCCCTCACCGTCCTGCCTCAGCCCCGCGCGCGCAAATCCGATTTGTTTATCCGCCCTTCTCATTAATTTTAATCCGATTGCCTCCCCTGAGCACAGCGAGTGAACCAGTAAATTGATGTCTTTGTTGTTGCAAAAGCGGCAAAGCTCGGCCGCTGCATTTCTGCGTTTCTGCTGGTCGATCGCTCTTTGAAGTTTATACGCTGCCGCGGATTGCGTCACCATCGATTGGATTGAGGGGCAAGTGAGGAGTTTTTGGGATCGGGAAAGTGGATTTTTGAAGAGAATCTGACTACTGATTAACAGATTGGAAGATTAAGAGAATGAGAGATATCTATATGGATGGAGGGAGCGGAGGATTGGGGTGGAAAGGAAGTTCAGAGGCAGAAGGGGTGCGAATGGAGAAGAGATAATGGTAGTAAGGGGGAGATGAAGGAATATAGAAATTAAGAAATGAGACAATAAGACAGAAAGAGAGAGAAAGAGAGAGAGAGAGAGAGGGAGAGAGAGGGAGAGAAGGAGAAGGAGAGGGAGAAGGACAGGGAGAAGGACAGGGAGAAGGACAGGGAGAAGGACAGGGAGAAGGACAGGGAGAAGGACAGGGAGAAGGACAGGGAGGAGGACAGGGAGAAGGACAGGGAGAAGGACAGGGAGGGGGACAGGGAGAAGGACAGGGAGAAGGGCAGGGAGGAGGACAGGGAGAAGGACAGGAAGAAGGACAGGGAGAAGGACAGGGAGAAGGGCAGGGAGGAGGACAGGGAGAAGGACAGGGAGAAGGACAGGGAGAAGGACAGGGAGAAGGACAGGGAGAAGGGCAGGGAGGAGGACAGGGAGAAGGACAGGGAGAAGGGCAGGAGAAGGACAGGGAGGGGGACAGGGAGGAGGACAGGGAGAAGGGCAGGGAGGAGGACAGGGAGAAGGACAGGAAGAAGGACAGAGAGAAGGACAGGGAGAAGGGTAGGGAGAAGGGTAGGGAGGAGGACAAGGAGGACAGGGAGAAGGACAGGGAGAAGGACATGGAGAAGGACAGGGAGGAGGACAGGGAGGACAGGGAGAAGGACAGGGAGGAGGACAGGGAGGAGGACAGGGAGAAGGGCAGGGAGAAGGGCAGGGAGAAGGACAGGGAGGAGGACAGGGAGGAGGACAGGGGGGACAGGGAGAAGGGCAGGGAGGAGGACAGGGAGAAGGGCAGGGAGGAGGACAGGGAGAAGGGCAGGGAGGAGGACAGGGAGGAGGACAGGGAGGAGGACAGGGAGGAGGACAGGGAGGAGGACAGGGAGAAGGACAGGGAGGAGGACAGGGAGAAGGACAGGGAGAAGGACAGGGAGAAGGGCAGGGAGAAGGACAGGGAGGGGGACAGGGAGGAGGACAGGGAGGAGGACAGGGAGAAGGACAGGGAGAAGGACAGGGAGGAGGACAGGGAGAAGGGCAGGGAGAAGGACAGGGAGGAGGACAGGGAGGGGGACAGGGAGGAGGACAGGGAGGACAGGGAGAAGGACAGGGAGGAGGACAGGGAGAAGGACAGGGAGGAGGACAGGGAGGAGGACAGGGAGGAGGACAGGGAGAAGGACAGGGAGGAGGACAGGGAGAAGGACAGGGAGGAGGACAGGGAGGAGGACAGGGAGGACAGGGAGGAGGACAGGGAGGAGGACAGGGAGGAGGACAGGGAGGACAGGGAGGAGGACAGGGAGGAGGACAGGGAGAAGGACAGGGAGAAGGACAGGGAGAAGGACAGGGAGGAGGACAGGGAGGAGGACAGGGAGAAGGACAGGGAGAAGGACAGGGAGAAGGACAGGGAGAAGGGCAGGGAGAAGGACAGGGAGGAGGACAGGGAGAAGGGCAGGGAGAAGGACAGGGAGAAGGACAGGGAGGGGGACAGGGAGGAGGACAGGGAGGACAGGGAGAAGGACAGGGAGGAGGACAGGGAGAAGGACAGGGAGGAGGACAGGGAGGAGGACAGGGAGGACAGGGAGAAGGACAGGGAGGAGGACAGGGAGGAGGACAGGGAGGACAGGGAGAAGGACAGGGAGGAGGACAGGGAGGAGGACAGGGAGGAGGACAGGGAGGACAGGGAGAAGGACAGGGAGAAGGACAGGGAGGAGAACAGGGAGGGGGACAGGGAGGAGAGGGTGGTATTGCGAGCAGCAGAAGCAGATCAGACAGGGGCGGAAGAAGTGTGATGGCAAGGTTTTTCACTTGAAGCCCCGCATAAAAAGTGATCAGTCGCCCGAGTGTTCAAAGCAGACGCGGAGAAAACGCTGGCAGAAATTATCCCGGCAATGACTTCCTGTCGGGCAATTTTTTCAGCTTTAAAATTCGTCCAATCTTTGCTGTCAATTCTGCCGCTTCCGCGTCCCCTCAACTCTCCCGGTTTGCCGGGCTCGCCTCCTCGCTAATCAGATTCCCAGCCTCATAGGTGAACGTCGGCTGCCTTCAATTAACCTGAATTGAGGCCGCCTGCGCCGGAGGCGCCCAGTAATGGGATAATTATATCAATGGCTGGGAAGGCGGCAGCCTTGGCGGACGGGGGGGGGCTCTGGAGTGCAGCTGCGCCTGCCTTCCTGCGCGTCCAAATAATTAATAATTAATTAGGGCCCGAGCGCATAGGAAATTCCCGGATGAGCGTCTGCTCCGTAGCACCATCTTATAAGCACGGATATCCGCTTTATCGCAGTCGGTGTTGAACAAGAGTTTTCGCAAATTATTTCAAATTGAGTAGATTAATTGCACAATGAGCTTGAAACTGATTAGAGTAGAACTGTCAAGCTGTTTCAGCCAACTTGCAGCCTCCTAATCAGTCAATCAGTCAAGTGTCAGAAAGAAAGAAATAATCAAAAAAGGCAACCTAGCGCAACGCAACAAACCAGTCAGCCTGTCAATCAAACTGCCAACAAACCAGTCAGCCTGTCAATCAAACTGCCAACAAACCAATCAGCCTGTCAATCAAACTGCCAACAAACCAGTCAGCCTGTCAATCAAACTGCCAACAAACCAGTCAGCCTGTCAATCAAACTGCCAAAAAACCAGTCAGCCTGTCAATCAAACTGCCAAAAAACCAGTCAGCCTGTCAATCAAACTGCCAATGAACTAATCAGCCTGTCAATCAAACTGCCATCTAATAAATCAGCCTGTCAATCAAACTGCCAACAAACCAATCAGCCTGTCAATCAAACTGCCAATGAACTAAATCAGTCTGTCAATCAAACTGCCAACAAACCAATCAGTCTGTCAATCAAACTGCCAATGAACCAATCAGTCTGTCAATCAAACTGCCAACAAACCAGTCAGCCTGTCAATCAAACTGCCATCTAATAAATCAACCTGTCAATCAAACTGCCATCTAATAAATCAACCTGTCAATCAAACTGTCAATAAATCAATCTGCCTGTCACTCAGCAGCTCTTGTTCAGTAAGACTGCTCACAGCTCCTTTACCTACAAAAGATGCTCATAATTGGATTCCGCCTGGCTCACAAGGGCCAGTTTGTGGCGGGTCAGGTTGACAGACACTGCTATGGAATTCCCCAGGGTACCTCAGGCGCCCTCAGTGGGGATTTTAGTCGGCAGACTTTTGAAATTCGCCAAAAGCTTTGAAACCAGACTGATTTGATGACGGAAGCCGCTTGAGAGCGTTTAGGATAGAAAATTTCCCGTAAAAGTCTAATTATTCGACAGGAAATGGTTTACTGGGAAGACGGGGCAGAAACAGAAGGAAAGAAAGGAGATGTTGAGGAAAAAGGAGAAGGAAAAGGAGAGGGAGATGGAGAGGGGGATGGAGAGGGAGAGGGAGAGGGAGAGGGAGCTGGAGAGGGAGATGGAGAGGGAGATGGAGAGGGAGAGGGAGAGGGAGAGGGAGAGGGAGAGGGAGATGGAGAGGGAGATGGAGAGGGAGATGGAGAGGGAGATGGAGAGGGAGATGGAGAGGGAGAGGGAGAGGGAGAGGGAGATGGAGAGGGAGAGGGAGAGGGAGATGGAGAGGGAGAGGGAGAGGGAGAGGGAGATGGAGAGGGAGATGGAGAGGGAGATGGAGAGGGAGATGGAGAGGGAGAGGGAGAGGGAGATGGAGAGGGAGATGGAGAGGGAGATGGAGAGGGAGAGGGAGATGGAGATGGAGAGGGAGATGGAGATGGAGAGGGAGAGGGAGAGGGAGATGGAGAGGGAAATGGAGAGGGAGATGGAGAGGGAGATGGAGAGGGAGATGGAGAGGGAGATGGAGAGGGAGATGGAGAGGGAGATGGAGAGGGAGATGGAGAGGGAGATGGAGAGGGAGATGGAGAGGGAGATGGAGAGGGAGATGGAGAGGGAGATGGAGAGGGAGATGGAGAGGGAGATGGAGAGGGAGATGGAGAGGGAGATGGAGAGGGAGAGGGAGAAAAGGAGAGAGGAGAGGAGAGGGTGAAGTAGAGGGTGGTGGTGAGGGAGAAGGAGAGGATGATAGTGGGGGAGAGGGAGAAAAGGAGAGAGAAGGAGGGGGAGAGGGAGAAGGAGAGGGAGAGGGAGAGGGAGAGGAAGATGTAGAGTGAGACGAAGAATGAGTAGAGAGGGAGAGGGAGAGGGTGATGCCAAGAGAGAGGGAGATGGAGAGGGGTAGAGAGAGGGAGAAGATGAGATGAAGAAGCAGATAGAGAAGCCGGGGAGAAGGAGAATAGAAATGAGAGATAATGAGAGAAGTAGTGGAACATTAGTAGGGCGCAGGAGGGAGGCAGGGTTCTCCCCAAATGTCAGACTGTCAGTGAAGCCACAGTTAATACTAAGCTGCCCAATTGATAGCAATAATGAAAAGGTGCCGTGTGGCAGTCGGGGGGAGCTGGGCTACACAGAGTGTTTCGCGAGTGTTTATCGCCCCCAAACTGCAGCTAAACCGCAGCCTGACAGGCACGGCAAGGGCAGGCAAACTCGAAGCCCGTTTTCACTATCTTTCCGGCATAGCAACAGCGCAGGCAGCAGGTGACTGAGGGGGGGCCACCCCTCTCTGTTTCTCTCATTGAAATTGGCATCGCAGCGAGGATTCCAAAACTGGAAAGTCCGACCGGGCCAATCTAGGCCAAAAGTACACTGAGATCAGGCGAATTCGGCCGGGCGAATTCGTGTCCGAGTCCGAGATGGGCAAAGAATTTCTGCTGCGCTCAAAGTGTCGCTAAATGCTGCTCGGTCTGGGCTCGGGGTCTCGGATTTGCAGACTTTCTTCATTCCACAGGAAAATCGATGCCCAGAGGCAGAAGCGAGGGCGACATGAATTGATTTGTTGGACTGCCCGGACTGACAAAGCGAAATCTTTTCTTAAGCTGGTCGAAAAAATATACATTTTCGTGCATTAGAATTTGATGGGCCCAGCTGGAAATCTCTTTTCGAATTATCCCTGGCGAGAAGGCGAAGAAGGAGAAGCGATAATGGGAGAGTTGAAAGTTGGAACTGATGACAAACAGAAACTTAGGAGATGGAATAGGATGACATCGCACTCTCCGTCTCACTCTCCGTCTCACTCTCCGTCTCACTCTCCGTCTCACTTTCCGTCTCACTCTCCGTCTCACTTTCCGTCTCACTCTCCGTCTCACTCTCCGTCTCACTCTCCGTCTCACTCTCCGTCTCACTTTCCGTCTCACTCCCCGTCTCACTCTCCGTCTCACTCTCCGTCTCACTCTCCGTCTCACTCTCCGTCTCACTCTCCGTCTCACTCTCCGTCTCACTCTCCGTCTCACTCTCCGTCTCACTCTCCGTCTCACTCTCCGTCTCACTCCCCGTCTCACTCCCCGTCTCACTCTCCGTCTCACTCTCCGTCTCACTCTCCGTCTCACTCTCCGTCTCACTCTCCGTCTCACTCTCCGTCTCACTCTCCGTCTCACTCCCCGTCTCACTCTCCGTCTCACTCTCCGTCTCACTCTCCGTCTCACTTTGCGTCCCATTCTCCGCATCACTCTGCAAATCACTACATCTCGATTTCTATTATATCTGAGATAGAGAGACTGGGAGGCAAAAAGAAAGTTAGAGTAGCAGAGTGAGAGGCAGAGTGAGAGGCCGAGTGAGAGGCGGAGTGAGAGGCGGAATGAGTGGCAGATTGGAGGGAGGTCCGCGATGGCAGATTCGAGGGAGATCTGCAGTGGCAGAGTGGAGGGAGATCTGCAGTGGCAGAGAGGAGGGAGATCTGCAGTGCAGAGTGGAGGGAGATCTGCAGTGGCAGAGTAGAGGGAGATCTGCGGTGGCAGAGTGGAGGGAGATCTGCAGTGGCAGAGTGGAGGGAGATCTGCAGTGGCAGAGTGGAGGGAGATCTGCAGTGGCAGAGTGGAGGGAGATCTGCAGTGGCAGAGTGGAGGGAGATCTGCAGTGCAGAGTGGAGGGAGATCTGCAGTGGCAGAGTGGAGGGAGATCTGCAGTGGCAGAGTGGAGGGAGATCTGCAGTGGCAGAGTGGAGGGAGATCTGCAGTGGCAGTGGGATCAGGCCGCAAAGATGATGGGGATGGTGGGGGCAGCCGGCCCCGCCAGGAACACACGACCAGTCGCTGGGGCAGTGGGCGGCCTCTCAGAGGATCAGAGCAGGAAAAGCTCCTCGGCTTGGCTGGGGACAGCAGATCCCCTCAGCGTCCCGGCTGGCCATTTTCCTCTTTTGATCGAGTCCCATGCGATACGCCCGAACTTAAACAGAAAGAGGAGGCTGGGAGCGGCTCAGCCACTTCATCTTTGGGTGGTCCCCACTGACCTTGCTGTGTCTCTTTCCACTTCTGTTTCGGGGCTGGGGATCGCGCTTCCCTTTTATCTTCTCCTTTTATCGTGCGAGGAGAAGGCGGGGGCTGCGGCGAAGGTGGCCGGCTGACTGGAGACGCAGCCAGCTGAGGAGGCCCGAAGGAGGCGCGGAGTCAGTCATGGGGGGTGCAGCAGAGCGCCATAAATGATGCATGCTCCATCCATCAGCATGGAAGTGAAGGGCATAATGCAACTGGGCGATGCAGTGGCCACCGCGTGCAGCTATTAGAATTTCGGAGGAGGATCAGCGTCTCTGGCCTGTCGCTAAGAGTGAAAATCGAGAGCTAGTAAGACAGAAGTTGAGCAATTCATTTGGGCTCAGCCGTGAGCTCACGGCAAAACTTTCTGCTCGAGGCCGGCAGGACCAGTTAAGAAACCTGAGTCCCAATTAGTGCAAGGTTTATTAAAACAAAAATATAATGACAGGGAAGATTGCTTTGGCTGCTGCTGCAGGTCGAAGGAAATATTATATTTTATTGCATTATTGGTCTGAAAGGCTGCTGAATAATTCACTGACTTGTTCGCCCTGCTGCACGGGCTAATCTTCATCCCAAGGATCGGGAGGCTGGAGGAAAAGTCTAACTGGTCCCAGCTTCTCTGACGCCTCATCTAGCGGCTTTCTCTCCCTTTCTCCAACCGCCTGGCCGCTCCGTGAGAAGGGCGGCATCTGCGCGGGGATGTGGAAAGCGAAAGCAAAATAAGAAAAGGGAAAAAAGGGCAAAATTTGCTTTCGTGGCTGTTTGCTCTTCTCATTTTATCCCCCCCCCCTACTCCGGAGGCCGCCCTCCCAGTCTCCGGCGGGTCCGGGACCCTCAGATCGTGCCTTGCGGCTTGCGCTGCACCGCCGCAGCCCCCGTATCGCCCGCCTTCTTAGCAACCAAATAGGCACCGAACTCGACAAAACGGCAAAACATTGGCTTATTTTCTCTAATATCCGAGGCCTGCTGGCAGAATTCGCGGGAAAGTGGAGATGAAGCTGTTGCCAGTTGCTTAATTAACTCCAGTTCCCAGCGCCGCGGCCTGAAGCTTAGCAGGGCCGGGCTCGGCAGGGGGGGGGCGGCCCGGGCCACCCCAAGCCTGGAGATGGACGACTTTTTTCTAAGAAACCAACCGAGAAGGGGAGACGGGCTGGAGAGGCTGGGGGGGACTCCGCTTGAGGCGTTCCCAGCTGGCGAGGTGCGCCGGGCCTCCAGCTGTTCAGCGGCATCAGAGTGGCCACGCGCACTTTGATTTGACCATTCTAGCCAGCATCGGCTAGCCAGGCGCTTCTTTCTTTCCCTACTCGCCATGCACTCGGCCCCAAGCTGCTCGGGGCCGGCCTGTTTCCAAGTGCGAATACCAGCCAGCCCAGGCTTCTCAATTTACAGCTGGTTGAGTCAACAGTCTCGAGGTTGAAGAAAATTCCTGTGTAGAAATCCCACCGCTGGGCACCGCTCGGCCGCCCGACCCGGTGAGCTCAGCGGCTCGGGTCAAGCTAAGCGGATTAGCACAATCCCACCTCATTGGTTACGCTGCGATCACCGGAGATTTCCCAGCACTTCCAAGTCTTTCCCACAGCTTTGGGAGAAAAGTATCGGGCAGCTCACGTGTCCTGAGCCAGCCAGATTGACAGGGCTGAGGCCAGCGCTACTGGAGAAGGCTTAACCCGGGTAAGGTGCTTGCGCCAGAAATAATTAATAACGGATTGAATTGGGTGAGTCGATGGTAATGTAAAAAATAAAATAAACATTCGCTGGAGGTCTGCGGTCGGCGACATCGTCCGCTGAGGTAATTCACAGGGTGTACGGCGGCTCTGGGTTTCCAAATTGTTGTCAATCATGCGATAGTCAAATTTGCTCCGCACATCCGGACTTCGCCAGACATCAGACGTCAAGGCCATCCTTCAGCCACCTCATCATCTGTACGGTCTCCCTCCCGAATAATAACCTGTAGCGGCGTCTGCGCAGTCGCATGTCGCCGCCATTTACCCGATGATCCCCGCAGCCCATTTTCGCCCACCCGCCTCCATCCCCTCAGCCGCTCCTGTCGCTTCTCATACGCCCAGATGTCACGCTGAGAAAATAACGGGCTGGCGCGGGGACAACTGTCAGCAGTCAGTCTCTCCGCGCGGCCCGCCTTTCTCCGGATTTAACGAGGGGCGAATCCGGGACGGAGGCGAAGGAGACGCGGGCGGGGACGCCGCTGCAGGTAAGGGGATTTGGATTGGGAAAAAAGAATATTGCATCTAGTAGAGATCCCCAGCAAGATGTAGGGATCTCCCCTCAAGTCCTCCATTCACTTTTCCAGTCCCGCCGCTATCCCTGTGCCAAACACCGCCTCCGCGCTTCAATGATGAAGAAAGCCGCGGAGTTCGGAGAGGCCCGGGAGCCCGCAGAGTGGCGTGGTGAAATGGGCGCAGGCGGCCCGAATCCGGGCGCACAGGAACACAAATACACTGGTACGAGCCCCGGCCCACTGCCCATTAAAAAACTGGATTGCAACCGGAGACGCTGCGCTGCCGGAAGCCGACACCCGCTGCTGCAGACAGCCTCATCGGGCCGGGGCAGGGGACAGCCTGTCTGTGGGCAAACCCGCTGTCGATGCAAGAAAAATATTTTAGATGCCCTGGCGGGGCAAAGGTCAAATTAGTTTTGCGTAAAGATTGTTAGCGCAGATTAATTGCGCAGCTGGCATTTGGCGTAACAAGATAAAAAATGGGGGACGCGAAGTTCCTTTTTAAGGCTTGGTCTGTTCCCCATCCCTAAAAATATTGTTTCAGATCACTAATCAATTGTCGGAGTAAAGTCTGGGGGGGGTAGCTGGCTAGTTGGAAAGGTTGCTGTGAGCGCAGTCGAGGATTAAGACGACAAGGTTGCCTGAGAGAAGACAAGCAGTCGTCACGCCCACTCTCATGCCTGACCTGTGAGCTCTTACGCTCTCACGGTAGCGTACAGGTACATAAGGCCAACAGTCACTTAGTGTGTACCGCCTCAGACTGTACACAGTCACAGAGGGCAGCGGAAATCTTTGCTCACTCTCTCGCTTTACTGTAATTTACTGTAAACTTCTCACAAGACCACTTAGCAAACTCTCTATGAGCGAGCAGTTCTCACGATTTTCGCATCTGCCGCCATCGAACTCCTCCTGGCAGCGGCAGCGCCGATCGTCGGGGTCGTCGTCAGCGAGACAGACGCCGCCATTCCGGCAGGGGTCGCCGCTGCAGGCAGCTGGGTGTTGAAGGAAGCCGGCACCGGCGCTCGACAGCGGCTGCGGCGCCCGAGCGACGCGATTCGACATCGAAGTCGAAGCCGCGGCGGTCTCAGCGTCGGGGCAGTCGGCGTACACGATGTTCCTCAGCTGGCCCTGCAGCGCCTTCTCGAAGGCTGCCATGAAGACGGTCCGCTGGGTGGCGTCCACCCGGAGCTGCGGGGCAGGCCTCCGAAGTGCACGGGGCTGGCGGCCGCCCAGACGCGGGGAGGCCGCCGCGAACCGGCAGTCCGCAGCGTCTCCGTGCGGTTGCCGAAGTCGACTCGGACGAAGCCGTCGCCGACACGAATGCCGACCCGGGCGAACTTGCCGGCGCCGCCCGCGGCCTTGGCGAAGCTGCCCAGGCTGACAATATCTGGCCGATGCAGCGGGAGGCCGCCGGAGGCTTCGGCGGGCTCAGGCGCAGGCTGACCTTGAGCCTGCCCTTGGCCAGTCTCGCGTGCAGGAACATGGCGGCCTTGCGGCTGAGGTTGGCGCCCGGCTCGCGCAGCTCGGCGTACAGCAGCAGTGCGGAGTGGCTGGCGGTGCGGAACTCGAACTCCAGGCTGGCGCTGGGGCAGGGCTGCCAGGCCGGCAGGGCCAGGTAGGAGCCGTTGCCGCTGAGAGCGGCGGAGAAGCCGGTCCGGTCCGCGGCGGTCGAGGCGACGGAGGCGGCAGCGGCGGCGAGAAACCACAGCAGCATGGCGGGTTGGCAGCTGCTCTGCTGTGCCGCTGGTCGTCTGGGAGTTGAAATCCCGTTGTAGGTTTCGGAATTTTCTGTAAGGGAGAACTTCTCAGCGGCGGCTGCACCTGCGCAGGTCGGGATTCTCCGCCGCTTGATTTTTAGTTGCAGCCAGAAGAAGCCCAAGCCAGTCGGACATTGGCTGGAGCCGCGAGAACCAATGACCATGCGGTTTCCAGTTGTGGGAAAAGTCAGTTGATTGCGCCGAGATCTATCAGTATTCACGGTGACAGCTATGCTCGGACTGCTGGATCAGCAGATCAAAAAATATATATGAGAAGCCGATGCAGAGGATGGACTAGAACCAGATGAAAACCATCAGAGAAGCAGGTTAAAAGTACTTTAGAAGTGGACTCGTTGAGAAGCAGATGAGAAATAGATAGGGAAAAGGTTTGAAACACTAAGCAGAGTGTAGGAGAGCAAGTGGCTGGACTTTGCAACTCGCGAGATCTTCGCCAGAGTTAGAAAGGCTGTCTGCCTGTCTGCGTCGCCTCCTCCTGTCTCAACCGGTGGCACGACTGCACGCTTAGCCGGCGAGTCAGGCTGGCTGCTGGGGCTGAGACTGGGGGGGGCCTTTCTTCCTCGCGTGTTGATTGCATTTGCCAACGAGCTTGTTTGTGTGAGGATTCCGCTGTGCTGCCTTGTGGCGTGGGTGGGGGCTGGCGGGATGCGCGGCTCCCAACTTCGCCTGACTGATTGGTGAAATTACACGCTTGCCGGAGCAAGTGTGCCAAAATCGGGAGCTCCACTTTTGCTTAGAGTTGAGCTCCTCAGCCACCCGAACCAAGAGAAGAGAAGTGGGATGAAAAGGAAGAAGGAGCGGAGAGTGGGAGTGAGCGAGACAAATGGCCGTATAAGTACTGCTCGTTAGGCAGTGCGAATCGTTGACTCGGCTGCTTGCTCAGGAAACTTCCAACGAGCCGTCCTGTTTTGGTTTCGGTGACTGCCAGATTTGAATTGCGAGACTCGATGGCACCGAGGACCGAGAGCCTGGGTTGTTGGTGGTGACAGCCTGCTCTTATCTAATCTTATCTAAGCGTACCGAGGACCGAGAGCCTGGGTTGTTGGTGGTGGCAGCCTGCTCTTATCTAATCTTATCTAAGCGTACCGAGGACCGAGAGCCTGGGTTGTTGGTGGTGGCAGCCTGCTCTTATCTAATCTTATCTAAGCGTACCGAGGACCGAGAGCCTGGGTTGTTGGTGGTGGCAGCCTGCTCTTATCTAATCTTATCTAAGCGTACGAGGACCGAGAGCCTGGGTTGTTGGTGGTGGCAGCCTGCTCTTATCTAATCTTGTCTAAGCGTACCGAGGACCGAGAGCCTGGGTTGTTGGTGGTGGCAGCCTGCTCTTATCTAATCTCATCTAAGCGCACCGAGGACCGAGAGCCTGGGTTGTTGGTGGTGACAGCCTGCTCTTATCTAATCTTATCTAAGCGTACCGAGGACCGAGAGCCTGGGTTGTTGGTGGTGGCAGCCTGCTCTTATCTAATCTTATCTAAGCGTACCGAGGACCGAGAGCCTGGGTTGTTGGTGGTGGCAGCCTGCTCTTATCTAATCTTATCTAAGCGTACGTATGACCGAGAGCCTGGGTTGTTGGTGGTGGCAGCCTGCTCTTATCTAATCTTATCTAAGCGTACCGAGAACCGAAGGCCTGAGTTGCTGGTGGTAGCGAATGGTCTGGTCCTGATCAAGAAGCAAGGACGCTGAAAACCGTTACTACTAAGGGCCCCCGTTGGACCGATTTTTAAAGGTGAGGTGGGTGTCAACCCACCTCGGCTCTCATTGGCTGACGATGCTCGGCACCGATCACCACAGTTGCTCGATGCCAAGGGGCCCTTAGTAGTACCATTGTCCTCAGTTGCAGCCTAAAAATCCAGCCATCCCTATCTGCTCTCAACTTCCCTGCTCAAAGCTGCTCCGGCCGCACGCTGAGCCCATTGGCACCCCAGATTTCCGCATAGTAGAGGATGCATATGTAGACAGGCAACTGAAGAGAATTGGCATTAGGTTTTGAGTTGTGAGACTTGAGAGTAGGGTACCCCAGTGCCAGCAACAGGCGATGCATCCATAAATACTGCAATTTCTAATTCCGGCTCCGCCAGTGTTTCAGCCGCATCGCACGCCCCGGTGCGTAACTTCAAGCGGACGGAGTGGGTGGAATGAATGAGGCTCAGAGTGAATGCGGACATCGCCTCACGTCTGCTTGAGCCACGCTCTCAGCCTATCTGGCTGACTGAATGCCTGCGGAATCAAAACTTGCTTGAAATTGTCTGCCGTATTTGGCGTAGGAAATTCATTGCGTTATTTTAGGCAAAATTCTGAGGGAGAGGAGAGAGGAGAGAGGAGAGAGGAGAGAGGAGAGAGGAGAGAGGCAAGAGGAGAGAGGAGAGAGGAGAGAGGCAAGAGGAGAGAGGAGAGAGGAGAGAGGCAAGAGGAGAGAGGAGAGAGGAGAGAGGAGAGAGGAGAGAGGGGAGAGGAGAGATGAGAGAGAAGAGACAGGAGAGATAGGAGAGGAGAGGAGATATTATAAAGAAGAGATAAGAAAGGAGAGATGAGAAAAGAGAGAGGAGAGAAGACAGCAGAGAGGAGATGAAGTGAGAGAGGGAGAGGAGATCAGATAAAGTGGGAGAGGGGAGACAGAAGAGTTCAGAAAGTTCAGCCAGAAGAAGCAGAGGAAGGAGAGGAGAACAGACAGAACCGGGAAAGTTTCTGTCGACTCGGGTTCCGGTTCTCAAAAAATCGTATTTTCGTGTCAAGCGCCGATATGTAGCGCATTCGCTAGCACCCAGTTCCTCAGGCCAAGCGGAATCGCCACTGAAGTTCAAAAAACGATGCGCGGAGAAGAAAGAAACGCAGTTTGCCTCTGAACAGATGATAGAATTTCGGGCCAGGAGGCGGCAGGTTAAACAGGTGAAGAACAAGCGGAGCTGAAACAGGGCGATTCAGCCTGGGACTTTCATTCATCATCTGGCAGCGAAAGAGGCAGCGGAGGCGGCTGCTGCTGTCGGCAAAACAAAAAATGCCGCTGGGAATGAGGGATTCATGAAGGCTGCGGCACCCTGTTCCCATTTTACTGAACCTTCCCGCCTCTTATGGGGGATGCATAGAAATGCAGACGTGAAAAGGCGGCAAACAATTTGAAACTTTTACCTGCTGCAATTCATCAGGATAGTGTTGGGGGCAGACAGACAGACAGACAGACAGACAGACAGACAGACAGACAGACAGACAGACACTAAGACAGACAGACACTAAGACAGACAGACAGACAGACAGACAGACAGACAGACAGACAGACAGACAGACAGACAGACAGACAGACAGACAGACAGACAGACAGACAGACAGACAGACAGACAGACAGACAGACAGACAGACAGACAGACAGACAGACAGACAGACAGACAGACAGACAGGCAGACAGACAGACAGGCAGACAGACAGGCAGACAGACAGACAGGCAGACAGACAGACAGACAGACAGACAGGCAGACAGACAGACAGACAGACAGACAGACAGGCAGACAGGCAGACAGACAGACAGACAGACAGACAGACAGACAGACAGACAGACAGACAGACAGACAGACAGACAGACAGACAGACAGACAGACAGACAGACAGAGGACTTCCCACGACAGCAAAAAGGACAGGATGCATTGGAGGTTCCCGGAGACCAAGGACTAAGCATTGCTTAAGAATAACATTAAGTATGGAAGCCCACTGATGAGATGAGGCTGCGTGGAGGCTGGAATCATGTCTAACTAACGACCGACCTGATGCTGGGGGAAACGAGCTCTTCTGAGTAGGTGGGGGAGATGGGTGTGTGGCAATTTCCGATCGATCCCAGGTAATGAGATGAAGTTGAGAGGCTGAATTGCTCAACGAGGAACGCTGTAGCATAGGCGGGCAAAGGGGAGCAGCAGTGCTGATCCGATGGTCTGGGACTCGTCTCGGGAGTCGGGAGGGTATGGGGGGGTAAATCCTGGAGCGCCATCGAAATGGCCAGTCGATTGTGACAAATCCGCTTTGTGTGTCATCGCATTACAGAAGTCCACACTGAGAGAGCTTCAATTCTCGATGATCATGGGTTTTCAATGCCTCTAGAACTAAGAGCGTTGACCAAATAGAAAGATGATATCCTCATAAAGCATATTATACGCGTAATAAATTTATAAATGATTTAGATTCAATTTATTTATAGTATTTGCTAAGGCTGTCAAAATCAAAGGTTTGTTTGCTCGTATCTTTCAAGGTCGGCGATTGGTTACGCCCAATCGTGACGTGATCGCGTGACCGGATGGACAACAATCGTTTCCTCTCACTGAACGAACGCTGATTGGTTGGCTCAAGGTCAGCATTCTTGCAAGGATAGCTCACGCGTTACAAGCATGTAAGCGAGTGAAATAAGTACAGCGTTGGGGGGACGAATCACGTGACCTTGACGTGAACAGATTTTTTATGCCTTGAATATTGTTCCTCGCTTTCCCATTTGCAGTTCGTGTTTAGTTAAAGATTTTAAAGATCTGGGAGACATCACTAGGGGCCTCGCCTAGTACAGCGTTTCAATAGCCTAATTTTAGCCTTCAGAGCACCCTTGATTAAAATTCTAGACTTGCCTAAAAGAAGGAAAAAGAAGACAAATACAGCAAATCTGATAATTGGAACTCGGCTTGGAAAATCCTCAGATGTTCGCTTCAGCGAATGCCATCGTGACAGAGTGGAGCTGAAACTCAGCCTATTCAAGCAGACTGGAGTGTCTCCGGCCTGCTGCTGTTAGTTTGAGAACAGCCTCACAGCTTCTCAAGAGTCGTTGATTTAATAGAGGCGCCCGCGCATTGAATTCATTGTGAAACTGGGCAGAAATTAGTTAATCACAGGCTGGCTACAGAATCGAAAGTTCGGACCAAGGACTGCTGACATGGACATCTGAAAATATAGCTATGCATATCAGCCAACGATGGTCTTTATCAACTCAGACTATTTTCTGCCAATGATTGTCTTTAGAAACCCCAATCGGATTTCTATAAGATTTTAAGTGAATTTCAGGTATATAGTTATTTTTCCCTTCAAACGAAACATATTCTCATTGCACTACTGATCGCTGCAACAGACCAGTAGTATTAAATGAAAGCGTGGCAGGGGTTGTGTTTTGATTAGCAGCATCGCTTTGCCATCAACAGGAAATTATGTTTACAGGCAGATACCTGATTCAGTGCACTGGCTTTCGCCTTGGGTGGCAGGTTTGTAAATCAAACGAGGCTTTTACTGCTGATGCGGAGGCGGCATTGACTGGCTGGGATAACATCTGGCGAGTACTTTTCTTTTGTCACACCCTGCCAGTAGCTATGAGAGGGGGACAGCTGCTACCGGCACCTCATACTCCAGGACTCACTGACAGCGCCAGCGACTCAAGCCAATTATGCTGGATGGAGAAGGACATCCAGTTGGAGGTGTCCATATAAAGACATTCATAATTTACATTCACATTCATTCAGCTTGTGTCTCAGCTGTGTTTCAGCTTGTGACTCAACTTGTGTCTCAGATTGTGTCTCAGCTTGTGTCTCAGCTTGTGTCTCAGCTTGTGTCTCAGCTTGTGTCTCAGCTTGTGTCTCAGTGTGTATCAGCTTGTGTCTCAGCTTGTGTCTCAGCTTGTGTCTCAGCTTGTGTCTCAGCTTGTGTCTCAGCTGTGTTTCAGCTTGTGACTCAACTTGTGTCTCAGCTGTGTCTCAGCTTGTGTCTCAGCTTGTGTCTCAGCTTGTTTATCAGCTTGTGTCTCAGCTTTTTTATCAGCTTGTGTCTCAACTTGTGTCTCAGCTGTGTCTCAGCTTGTGTCTCAGTGTGTCTCAGCTTGTGTCTCAGTGTGTATCAGCTTGTGTCTCAGCTTGTGTCTCAGCTTGTGTCTCAGCTTGTGTCTCAGCTTGTGTCTCAGCTGTGTCTCAGCTTTTTTATCAGCTTGTGTCTCAGCTTGTGTCTCAGCTTGTGTCTCAGCTTGTGTCTCAGCTTGTGTCTCAGCTTGTGTCTCAGCTTGTTTATCAGCTTGTGTCTCAGCTTGTGTCTCGGTTTGTGTTTCAATTTGTGTCTCAGCTTGTGTCTCAGCTTGTGTCTCAGCTTGTGTCTCAGCTTGTGTCTCAGCTTGTGTCTCAGCTTGTGTCTCAGCTTGTGTCTCAGCTTGTGTCTCAGCTTGTGTCTCAGCTTGTGTCTCAGTTTGTGTCTCAGATTGTGTCTCAGCTTGTGTCTCAGCTTGTGTCTCAGCTTGTGTCTCAGCTTGTGTCTCAGCTCAAAAATGTTTGCAGTTTTTAACAAGCTGGACCCTTAGGAGCTAGGTCCAATTTAATTTTTGCTTGCCACCTGGCATGGAGTAGCAGTTTTACGGGCGGCAAAATCCAATTGAATTTTAAACAAAACCGGATTTAAAAAACAGTGATGGCGGATTCGAGAGGCTGCAGGCGGATAAGCAGGCCAAGAAATAATGAAAATGTCGGGAGTGCAAAGCTCTGTTCAAAAACACACGGTCCATAGTTGTTAGGGAAACAACAAAAGCAAAGTCATCGCTCGCTAGACAGAGAGGTGAAAAAATAAATGGGCGACTCACTGCTAAGCTGCAAGTCGTGGCTGTGGGTGAAAAGTTTTTATCAAAAAAGTTCTGAAAGGATTTTTATACCATGAAGTATAATTTAGATAGTATGAAGCTCGACCGTGTGCCTGTAAAATGTCTCTTCCCGTCACAGAATAATAATGGCATGCTCGTCTCAGAATCATCCTGTCTCTCCTTCACATCCTGCCTGTCTCTCCTTCACATCCTGCCTGTCTCTCCTTCACATCCTGCCTGTCTCTCCTTCATATCCTACCTGTCTCTCCTTCACATCCTGCCTGTCTCCCCTTCACATCCTGCCTGTCTCTCCTTCACATCCTGCCTGTCTCTCCTTCACATCCTGCCTGTCTCTCCTTCACACCCTACCTGTCTCTCCTTCACATCCTGCCTGTCTCTCCTTCACATCCTGCCTGTCTCTCCTTCACATCCTGCCTGTCTCTCCTTCACATCCTGCCTGTCTCTCCCTCATGTCCTGCCTGTCTCTCCCTCATGTCCTGCCTGTCTCTCCCTCATGTCCTGCCTGTCTCTCCCTCATGTCTCCCTAACGTCCTGCCTGTCTCTCCCGCCCGCAACGATCGCAGCGCCGGAGCACCCGGCTGACCCCGTCGCGAATGCCGCGGTTGAAGACGATGGTGATGCAGGGCACCGCGGCGGAGTTCACGTACAGGATGTAGTAGCAGCTGATCTCCAGGTGCAGCAGGCCCATGTTGTCCAGCACCATGGGCAGCAGGCTGAAGAACTGCACCAGATTCCCCACGATCAGCGCCATCAGCGGGCGCAGCATTTGCTCTCCGCCACCGGCCTGCTGCGACAGTCGCTGCGACGGCCGCTGCTCCGGTTTCTCAGCGCTGTTCGAAGCCGCCGCGCCAGCCGCCGGAGCGGGCCCAGCCTGGCGCCGTTTCTGCCACCACCGGCCAACCAGGAGAGCCCCGGTGCCCAGGTAGCTGGCCAGGGACACCGAGTAGTTCAGCACCGCCAGGGCCGCCTTGACTAGCGCGTTCGCGCTCTGGTGCTCTGTTAGGAATCGGCAGACCGTCTCGCTGCCGTCCGGGTCCGCCGCCAGCCCCAGCATCAACCAGACCTGCAGGCCGGCCTCGCCCAGCACGGCGACCGCCACAACGCAGCAGGCGATGCCGCGGACGGCCGCCAGGCTCCAGCGCCGGCTGAGCGGCGCGGCCACCGCCAGCAGCCGGTCGACGGCCAGCAGGCAGTAGGCGTTCGCCTCCAAGCCAATGGTGACGTCGCGCAGGCTGGTGAGGAACTTCGGCAGCGAGTAGCCCCTGGTCAGGTAGGGGTTCTCGTCCTCGGACGGCCAGCCCGGCCAGACGCGGTCGCCGCCGGAGGTGCGGTTGTGGTAGCCGATGCCCAGATAGAACAGCATGAGCAGCAGGACGCAGCCGGCCAGCAGCTCGTAGCAGCTGAGCAGCAGCGTCAGGAAGCGGAAGGTCCTCCTGGCGCCAGCGGGGAAGCCGCCGCCGATGGTGACGGCGGAGACGATGAAGGAGTTGCCGAGGATGGCGAACAGGGCCAGGCAGGCGTACACGATGAAGAAGTGCACCCCGCTGGCCTGGCGCGGCTTGTACAGCTCGGCGAAGTCTCGGCACTGCGCACCCGCCAGCAGCAAGCCGGTCGAATTAGCGTCGCTCGACTCATTGGCGGTTGTCATGGCAACGTGTAAGCAGGTAATTTCTTGAAAGACTGGTTAAAGAGGTTTTGCTTTTAGAAGCAGCTCAGCTCAGGAGGCAGTTATAGTGGAGCCAAGACGCTCCCATTGGCTGGGGATGGCCCTGCAAGCTGTGGACCTGCTTCCCCAGTCTCTGAGGATATCCCAAAACTCTGGCCTCATCAATTTTCAAAGTTTAAAAAGTAGAAACCTCTTACAAGGGATACAACTGGATTAACGGATATTCCTATTTTTCAGCTAGAAATTGCTTTCAAGTGCCTGTGACGCGCTCGCAGCAGGCAAAGGCTGTAAGAGTGCATCCGAATTTCGCTCAGGCGGTCACGCAGCAGCTGCGTGTCAGAGCTGAGAAAAAGGTGGCGCCACTGCGGCTCAGCTTCCTTATCTCCCATGCGGGGCCGGGGGATGGAGGCAGATCTCGGAGGCTGGAAGCTGCATCAGTCAGCGGGCAAAGTTTTCCCAATCTAAAAGTAAGAACTTAGAAATTGGTTCTTCGGAAAGAGCCAGAGATGTAAACAGCTGTGTCAGAGATGTGATCAGCTGTGTCAGAGATGTAAACAGCTGTGTCAGAGATGTGATCAGCTGTGTCAGAGATGTAAACAGCTGTGTCAGAGATGTGATCAGCTGTGTCAGAGATGTCAACAGCTGTGTCAGAGATGTCAACAGCTGTGTCAGAGATGTCAACAGCTGTGTCAGAGATGTCAACAGCTGTGTCAGAGATGTCAACAGCTGTGTCAGAGATGTCAACAGCTGTGTCAGAGATGTCAACAGCTGTGTCAGAGATGTCAACAGCTGTGTCAGAGATGTCAACAGCTGTGTCAGAGATGTCAACAGCTGTGTCAGAGATGTCAACAGCTGTGTCAGAGATGTGATCAGCTGTGTCAGAAATGTCAAAAGCTGTGTCAGAGATGTGATATGCTGTGTCAGAAATGTGATCAGCTGTGTCAGAGATGTGATTAGCTGTGTCAGAGATGTGATCAGCTGTGTCAGAGATGTCAACAGCTGTGTCAGAAATGTCAACAGCTGTGTCAGAGATGTGATTAGCTGTGTCAGAGATGTAATCAGCTGTGTCAGTAGTGCTATCAGCTGTGCCAGAGGCAGTATTAACGGTGTCGATTCGGTGGCATAAAAAATGGCACTTATAGCATCCGCAATGCCGGTAGCGCATAAAAATCGCATCCTTCAGACTTCGGTCGCTCAGTCGCTGAGCCAAGTTGTTGATCCCCCCCCAATCGATAATTCCCACGGGCGCCATGTGTTGACTCGGCAAATATCGGTAAACAGAAGGCAGGGTTGGATGCTTGAGAAACAGCTGCTGGATTGGCGGCTGCCCCCGTGCTCCTGCTGGTGCTCAACACAGGCATCTGAATGTCTCTGCATAAAATGAAGCTCACGATGTGCAAAAGTACACGATAGGGTACTCAGGAATTTCTCAGGTATCGCAATCAGAAAGAAGAAGGACTCTGAAATTTCATTCTTTGTGATGCATGCTGGAACTTTTCGGGTGCTCAGTTGAAGTGTGCTCAATAGTACTCTAACTAACCTTCATGAGGGTTGGAGGATTCGAGCACCAGCCGCAGTTCTGACCATAGACAAATGAAAAGGAAGCTCTCGCAAAAGCGGGGAAAATGTCATCAGCAGTTCGATATTTTCGAGCACAGCTTCAACCGGAAGGCCATGGCAACCAAAACTGTGACGGCCACCAGGGTGAATTCGCTGGTGCTGCACTTCAGCATCCCCGTGGCTGAGGAGCGATGCAGCCGGCGAGAAGAGGATCCGGTGGCAACGGCAACTGATGGTGAGCTTTCTGTCTTACTGGGGGACTCGTGACCCCAGATCTGCTTCATCCACCTATTGGGGGGGGGGCAAAGTGGCTCTGTGGGTTCAGGCGTCTGACTCTCAAAAGTCCATGCCACGGGTGGGCAAACACTTTCAACTCAAAGGGCCTGGTGTAGAAGCTAGCGCTTGGCTGCAGGCCAGAGAGAGGAGATAGGGCAGATGAGAGAGAGAGGGGAGGAGATAGAGGAGATAACGAGAGGAGAAAAAATAAACGAGGTCTTAGAAGAGGCAAACCTTGAGCGGGCCAGATTGCCATTGTGAAATTTCAAAGGACCCGAGGATTGGATAGAGAGGCTTCGCTATGTGGCCATGTGGCCTGTGGGCCATAGTTTGCCGACCCCTGGTCTATGTGTTCCCTCACCCACCCCAACCCTCTTAGCTGCAGGGCGGTCCGAAGACGCAGCGGGGAGGCGAGCGTCGCCCATTCCGCTAACCCCCCAACCCTCACCCACCTCAACCCTCACCCACCCCAACCCTCACCCATCCCAACCCTCACCCATCCCAACCCTCACCCACCCCAACCCTCACCCACCCCAACCCTCACCCAACCCAACCCTCACCCAACCCAACCCTCACCCACCCCAACCCTCACCCACCCCAACCCTCACCCACCCCAACCCTCACCCACCCCAACCCTCACCCACCCCAACTCTCACCCATCCCAACCCTCACCCATCCCAACCCTCACCCACCCCAACCCTCACTCACCTTAACCCTCACCCACTCAACCTTCACCCAACCCTACCGAGCAGCAATATTATTGTAAAAGCATCCCACCGCCTCATCAGTATCCCTGCTGAAACTCCAGCCCCACAGAACCTCTTACATCCTCCTCAGACTCGCGGTTCGACCTCAGCTCCGGCCGACACAACGTGGCAACCACGGCGACCGCCTCCTCCTCCACCGCCCAGCCGGGGTTCGAGGGCGACAACATCAGCCCGGCGTATTTCAGGCGCATGGCGCCCGCGCCAGCGATGGCTCGGCGCCGTCTACTGCTGGCTGTGGAGCCGCGCCGGATGGCGCCCCGGCGCCAGTGGGTCCGCGTGGGCGGCACGAGAAGCGCCGACCTGCCCGCGCCAGTGGTGTCGGACTTCTGCGTCCCGTTCGACCGCGACCTGCTGAAGAAGCTGCGGGCAAATCGTGCGGCTTTGCAAAGCATCGCGGACCGGACCTGCAGCCTGCTGTACATCCGGAAGACGCTGCTGCTCAGGGGGACTCACAGGACCAAAACCTGGGCCAAGTACTTCATGTGCCGGTTCTACAGCCTCAAGCAGCCGCTTCTTAAACGGTGCAGTTCACCTCAGATTTCTTACTGAGCTTGTGAATCAGCTTCAACATTTGTTCTTCATCACCATTCCCCTCCACCATTCCCCTCCACCATTCCCCCTTCAACATTCCTCCTCCACCATTCCCCTCCACCATTCCCCTCCACCATTCCCCTCCACCATTCCCTCTCCACCATTCCCTCTCCACCATTCCCCTCCACCATTCCCTCTCCACCATTCCCCTCCACCATTCCCTCCACCATTCCCCTCCACCATTCCCTCCACCATTCCCCTCCACCATTCCCCTCCACCATTCCCCTTCAACATTCCTCCTCCACCATTCCCCTCCACCATTCCCCTCCACCATTCCCCTCCACCATTCCCTCTCCACCATTCCCTCTCCACCATTCCCCTCCACCATTCCCTCTCCACCATTCCCCTCCACCATTCCCCTCCACCATTCCCCTCCACCATTCCCCTCCACCATTCCCCTCCACCATTCCCCTCCACCATTCCCCCTTCAACATTCCTCCTCCACCATTCCCCTCCACCATTCCCCTCCACCATTCCCATCCACCATTCCCTCTCCACCATTCCCTCTCCACCATTCCCCTCCACCATTCCCTCTCCACCATTCCCCTCCACCATTCCCCTCCACCATTCCCCTCCACCATTCCCCTCCACCATTCCCCTCCACCATTCCCCTCCACCATTCCCCTCCACCATTCCCCTCCACCATTCCCCTCCACCATTCCCCTCCACCATTCCCCTCCACCATTCCCCTTCAACATTCCTCCTCCACCATTCCCCTCCACCATTCCCCTCCACCATTCCCCTCCACCATTCCCCTCCACCATTCCCCTCCACCATTCCCCTCCACCATTCCCCTCCACCATTCCCCTCCACCATTCCCCTCCACCATTCCCCTCCACCATTCCCCTCCACCATTCCCCTCCACCATTCCCCTCCACCATTCCCCTCCACCATTCCCCCTTCAACATTCCTCCTCCACCATTCCCCTCCACCATTCCCCTCCACCATTCCCCCTTCAACATTCCTCCTCCACCATTCCCCTCCACCATTCCCCTCCACCATTCCCCTCCACCATTCCCTCTCCACCATTCCCTCTCCACCATTCCCCTCCACCATTCCCTCTCCACCATTCCCCTCCACCATTCCCCTCCACCATTCCCCTCCACCATTCCCCTCCACCATTCCCCTCCACCATTCCCCTCCACCATTCCCCTCCACCATTCCCCTCCACCATTCCCCTCCACCATTCCCCTCCACCATTCCCCTCCACCATTCCCCTCCACCATTCCCCCTTCAACATTCCTCCTCCACCATTCCCCTCCACCATTCCCCTCCACCATTCCCCTCCACCATTCCCCTCCACCATTCCCCTCCACCATTCCCCTCCACCATTCCCCTCCACCATTCCCCTCCACCATTCCCCTCCACCATTCCCCTCCACCATTCCCCCTTCAACATTCCTCCTCCACCATTCCCCTCCACCATTCCCCTCCACCATTCCCCTCCACCATTCCCCTCCAATATTCCCCTCCACCATTCCCCTCCACCATTCCCCTCCACCATTCCCCTCCACCATTCCCCTCCACCATTCCCCTCCACCATTCCCCTTCAACATTCCTCCTCCACCATTCCCCTCCACCATTCCCCTCCACCATTCCCCTCCACCATTCCCTCCACCATTCCCCTCCACCATTCCCCTCCACCATTCCCCTCCACCATTCCCCTCCACCATTCCCCTCCACCATTCCCCTCCACCATTCCCCCTTCAACATTCCTCCTCCACCATTCCCCTCCACCATTCCCCTCCACCATTCCCCTCCACCATTCCCTCTCCACCATTCCCTCTCCACCATTCCCCTCCACCATTCCCCTCCACCATTCCCCTCCACCATTCCCCTCCACCATTCCCCTCCACCATTCCCCTCCACCATTCCCTTCACCATTCCCCCTCCACCATTCACCCCACCATTCCCCCTCCACCATTCCCCTCCACCATTCCCCTCCACCATTCCCCCTCCACCATTCCCTCAGCATTCCCCCTCCACCATTCCCCCCCACATTCCCCCTCCACCATTCCCCCTCCACCATTCCCTCAGCATTCCCCCTCCACCATTCCCCCCCACATTCCCCCTCCACCATTCCCCCTCCACCATTTACCCTCCATGTCTTACCCTCGACATCTCTCCCCTCCACTTCTCTCCCCTCCACTTCTCACCCCTCCACTTCTCACCCCTCCACTTCTCACCCTCCATATCTCACCCTCTTTCTCTCTCGAATCGAACCCACCCTCCCGGAACCGCCCGCCAGCTGCTTCCGCCTGCTGGAGCAGTTCGACGCGGCCTTCTGCACGCGGCACCGCTGCCAGCACGAGCGCGACCGCGTCACCCTGCTGCTCAACCGGTCGGTGCCGGAGAACACGTCGCTGCGAGTCAGCCGGCAGCGGCTGCGCAAATCCGACGACTATTTTGGCAAGATGCCGCTGCTGCCCGACCCGCACCTGGCCAGCATGGCGGCCCGGTTGACCCGGTCCTGCGTGAGCAGCAGCTCGCTGCTGGCCCAGCTGGTCGCCTGGGAGCCCTAGCGGATTCTGGCCAACGCGGATGTCAATATGATTATTAATTGAGAGTTGCTAGGCCTCACCTGATAGCGGCTCCAAGAGCCTGTGTGACCTTGGTACCAGTTGCTTTTCAGGCAGGCTTTTTTAATGCTAAAATTTTGCATTTACCCATTTAAACAAACAAATACCGGTATGTACTCACTGATCCGATATGACTCTGATAGAAAACTTTTAAATATAATATTCGGTTATTATTGCAAAATTTTTAACACAGATAACGCAGCAAGGATTGAAATGAAACCCGTGAATTATAGGAATCCAACACAAAACTGATTGGAATCCAACACAAAACTGATTGGAATCTAACACAAAACTGATTGGAATCCAACACAAAACTGATTGGAATCCAACACAAAACTGATTGATTGGAATCCAACACAAAACTGATTGGAATCCAACACAAAACTGATTGGAATCCAACACAAAACTGATTGGAATCCAACACAAAACTGATTGGAATCCAACACAAAACTGATTGGAATCCAACACAAAACTGATTGGAATCCAACAAAAAACTGATTGGAATCCAACACAAAACTGATTGATTGGAATCCAACACAAAACTGATTGGAATCCAACACAAAACTGAGTGGAATCCAACACAAAACTGATTGGAATCCAACACAAAACTGATTGGAATCCAACACAAAACTGATTGGAATCCAACACAAAACTGATTGGAATCCAATACAAAACTGATTGGAATCCAACACAAAACTGATTGGAATCCAACACAAAACTGATTGGAATCCAACACAAAACTGATTGGAATCCAACACAAAACTGATTGGAATCCAACACAAAACTGATTGGAATCCAACACAAAACTGATTGATTGGAATCCAACACAAAACTGATTGATTGGAATCCAACACAAAACTGATTGGAATCCAACACAAAACTGATTGGAATCCAACACAAAACTGATTGGAATCCAACACAAAACTGATTGGAATCTAACACAAAACTGATTGGAATCCAACACAATACCTGATTTCTTCCGACAGAAAAGTTATAAAACAAGTGTTCATTAGATCGACTGTCGCTACTTAAAGTAGGCCAGGAGCGGGCAGAGAGGGATAACGAAGAGGGATCGAAGGAAGAAGAGAGAGGAAGAGCGGTGAGGGGGAGAGTGGAGTGACGGAGAGTGGAGAGAGGGAGAGTGGAGAGAGGGAGAGTGGAGAGAGGAGAGTGGAGAGAGGGAGAGTGGAGAGAGGGAGAGTGGAGAGAGGGAGAGTGGAGAGAGGGAGAGTGGAGAGGGAGAGTGGAGAGAGGCAGAGTGGAGAGAGGGAGAGTGGAGAGAGGCAGAGTGGAGAGAGGCAGAGTGGAGAGAGGGAGAGTGGAGAGAGGCAGAGTGGAGAGAGGGAGAGTGGAGAGAGGGAGAGTGGAGAGAGGGAGAGTGGAGAGAGGGAGAGTGGAGAGAGGGAGAGTGGAGAGAGGGAGAGTGGAGAGAGGGAGAGTGGAGAGAGGGAGAGTGGAGAGAGGGAGAGTGGAGAGAGGGAGAGTGGAGAGAGGGAGAGTGGAGAGGGGAGAGTAGAGAGAGGGAGAGTAGAGAGAGGGAGAGTGGAGAGAGGGAGAGTGGAGAGAGGGAGAGTGGAGAGAGGGAGAGTGGAGAGAGGGAGAGTGGAGAGAGGGAGAGTGGAGAGAGGGAGAGTAGAGAGAGGGAGAGTGGAGAGAGGGAGAGTAGAGAGAGGGAGGGTGGAGAGAGGGAGATAGCTCGTTGATAAAAGCTTTAAAAAATCAGGATGTCCTGACTTAATAAAAGAACCACAGCCAAGTCTTAAAGGCTAAAAAATAGGTAAATGTTAGTCCAAGTTTCACCACAGCACGCTATCACTTACACAGTGCTGTTAATAAGCTGTGCATCAGTTCTAAATCGCCCAGTTATTTTGCCACCGCACAGAGATATTAGCTTGTTAACAGCTCGTACTAGTCGACAGAGACTCCAGCTAATGACTCAAATGAGCCTGCAGTGCATATCATATTTTTTCTATCTTACTTGCTTTTTATAGCAAAGCTGTCAGAGCCCCGTGGCGAACGCGGACCCCCCTCCCCCTCAACCCACGCGAACTGATAAGAGCAGCGAACAGTCTTTAAGTGTCTTTCTGGCTCGGCTCTTTATTTTTGCAAATTTTGCGCAGGCTGGTCGCGCGGCAGTCACTCAGCATGTCTTCAGTGTGGGCGCCTGCTGTGGTGATTGCAGCAACTCTGCTCCTGGCGGGCCGCGCCCACTGCGTGAGTTGCCGCTTTAGATAACCTTCAGGTCCTGAGGAGTAGTGAGGAAGAAGAAGGGATAATCCTGAGAAGTAGTGACAGGGGGAGAGGTAGAGAGGGTCATGAGAAATAGTGAGAGAGAGAGAGGTAGACAGGTTCTTGAGAAGTAGTGACAGAGAGAGGTAGAGAGGGCCATGAGAAGTAGTGACACAGAGGTAGAGATGTTCTTGAGAAGTAGTGACAGAGAGAGGTAGAGAGGGCCATGAGAAGTAGTGACACAGAGGTAGAGATGTTCTTGAGAAGTAGTGACAGAGAGAGGTAGAGAGGGCCATGAGAAGTAGTGATGGAGAGAGGTAGAGAGGGTCCTGAGAAGTAGTGAGGAAGGAGAAGGGAGGGTCCTGAGAAGTAGTGACAGAGGGGTAGACAGGGCCATGAGAAGTAGTGACAGAGGGGTAGAGAGGGCCATGAGAAGTAGTGACAGAGGTAGAGATGTTCTTGAGAAGTAGTGACAGAGGGGTAGAGAGGGCCATGAGAAGTAGTGACAGAGGTAGAGATGTTCTTGAGAAGTAGTGACAGAGAGAGGTAGAGAGGGCCATGAGAAGTAGTGACAGAGAGAGGTAGAGAGGGCCATGAGAAGTAGTGACAGAGAGAGGTAGAGAGGGCCATGAGAAGTAGTGACAGAGAGAGGTAGAGAGGGTCCTGAGGAGTAGTGAGGAAGGAGAAGGGAGGGTCCTGAGAAGTAGTGACAGAGGGAGAGGTAGAGAGGGTCCTGAGGAGTAGTGAGGAGGGAGAAGGGAGGATCCTGAGAAGTAGTGACAGAGAGGTACCTAGAGGGTGTTATGAGAAGTAGTGACAGGGGGAGAGGTAGAGAGATTCCCCTGAGCACTGACAACCCATTGTTTTGAAGTCCTGGCCCATCATGATTACAGAAGCACCCTTTCGAAGCGCTACTCAGCGCCGAGTGCTCTGAGGCAGAGCCGGCCTGGAGCGAGCTCACCCTGCAGCTGCCGCTGGAGAATAACCTTCTGGCCGACATCAGTGGTGGGAAAATTTCTTCGCACAGCGTCTTAGAATACAATTTCCGACAAACCCAGGTGCTAAGTTTCAGGTGCGCTCAGGTGCCCGGGCAGTCCAGGCAGTTGCTGACCGCGAAATTCCGGAAGGAGCGCGCGGCGGCAATGGTGGATCACCTCGACTTCTTCGCCCATTTCGACTTGGAGCGAAGCGCCGCCATGGAGGTCGGCGAGGGTGCCGGCCTGTCCATGTGGCTGTACTTTTCATTTGAAGGCTGGGGTGAGCGCTGGGCTCTGGGAGTTCAGGGGTTGGCGATTAGTTGTCCCAGATCAGGATTGCAGAGAACTGGCTATCAAAGGCAATTAGTTATCTAGGTGAGGAGTGCAGGGGGTTGGCCATCAAAGGCAATTAGTTATCCAGGTGAGGAGTGCAGGGGGCTGGCTATCAAAGGCAATTAGTTATCCAGGTGAGGAGTGCAGGGGGCTGGCTATCAAAGGCAATTAGTTATCCAGGTGAGGAGTGCAGGGGGCTGGCTATCAAAGGCAATTAGTTATCCAGGTGAGGAGTGCAGGGGGTTGGCCATCAAAGGCAATTAGTTATCCAGGTGAGGAGTGCAGGGGGTTGGCCATCAAAGGCAATTAGTTAAACAGGTGAGGAGTGCAGGGGCTGGCCATCAAAGGCAATTAGTTATCCAGGTGAGGAGTGCAGGGGGCTGGCTATCAAAGGCAGTTATCCACTTTTCCGCAGGCTCATGCAGTCACTGCAACCCCAGCGACCACCTCAACGAGTGCAGAAGGCAGCCAGCAGTTCTCATTGTCGCCAAGAAGCCCAGGGGCAGCCGCTGGCCGACCCGCTGGCAGCTTCTCGTGGAAAATACGGGTATCGGAGGATTGCGAGACTTTCGCTTGGAGCTCAAGTTCGCCGGGCAGGCTGCTCCGACTGTTATTGACCGAACTCAGGTGACTCCAAGTCGGATGCTGTCATTCTTCATCGAATTGAGCTTGCGCTACCTAAATACGCTCTTGATACAATACTCTCAAACTTAACACGCAGTTCTCCGAGGCCCCGAGCTCCAGGTGGTGGCAGCTCCGCAATCTGACGGGATTCGCCGACAAGATGCGCAGCGACCTGCTTCAGGTGGGTTCACGCGCTGTCAATTTTGCAGAGCACACCCGAGTTTTAACAGACAACAGCGGTATACTTTTGATAAATTTTCATAACAGATTATATGATAATCGCCTTCCATTACCAAATGATTCCAGGCCGTCTATCAAGTGCCAAAGCACAGCAGATCGATATGTAAGTTCCACCCCCTTGCTGCTGCAGGCGGCTGGCAGAGGCAGCGGGCGGGTCCTCCGTGACACAAAACAATTTCCGTAGCTCACAGTAACCACCTGTACCATTACTGGCAATTCAACTTTTACCCTGGGCTGGTACAGGGTCACGTGACATCCGAGAACTCTGCTATTCACCCTGACTGGCACACAGACAGACAGACAGACAGACAGACAGACAGACAGACAAACAGACAGACAGACAGACAGACAGACAGACAGACAGACAGACAGACAGACAGACAAACAGACAGACAGACAGACAGACAGACAGACAGACAGACAGACAGACAGACAGACAGACAGAGAGACAGACAGACAGACAGACAGACAGACAGACAGACAGACAGACAGACAGACAGACAGACAGACAGACAGACAGAGAGACAGACAGACAGACAGACAGACAGACAGACAGACAGACAGACAGACAGACAGACAGACGGACAGACAGACAGACAGACACCCATAGGGTCACGTGATCAAGACTTTCGACCTCTTACTTTTTGTTTTGCCCACTAGCTAGTCAACAAGTAGGTCACATGATCAGCTTAACCAAAAGCTCTCAAATTTCCCCGCCTTTCCTTCCAATCAGTCGAAAGAAATAAACTGCAAGAATCCAAGCTGGACGGAGTCAACTGGACGAGCTGCCCTTGGACCAACGTGGAGGCCGGGAGTAAGGCGGGCACCATCGAGCAGCAGCACGCCTGGCTGATTGGCGGCCTCAGCAGCTTGTTGGCAGTGATGCTGCTCATCGGCTTTGGTGAGCACTCGGGCAGCTGCTTATTAGCGATTATTGTTTCCCTTAGGCACCCACCTTTGTTGCAAGAAGCTACCGCGGACAACCCGCTGTACACTCTGTGTGAGCGTGTGGATGAGCGCCTGCATGCGTTCAGGAGTCGGCGGAATGGACGGAATTGCTTCAGCGCTGATCGGGGACGATGTCGCTGAAGGGTGCCCGCAACTTTCCTGCCTGATCTGAGGCAGGTTTCCCCGCCGACTCCCGCAGCCGTCTTCAAGCAGCACCGAATTGCCGCTCTGCTGGCCAGCTGCCGCCAGTCGCGGCCCATCCGTGTGGCCGTCGTCGGCTGCAACCTGCGCGGCGCCGGGCTGCGGCGGCGTCAAAGAAGCGACTGGTGGCGCCGCTTCCAGCGCCAGCTGTCACAGGAGTCGGCCAGAGGACCCGTCAACCCAGCCGCCGATTTTGAAGTGTTCGACAGCGCAGACATTGCCGAGCTCCGGGAGCGCTCGACCGACTTCGACCTGGTGCTGCTGTGCCTGGAGCAACCCGGCCAGCAGCTCTCGGAGGCGCAGCTGCAGCTCGCCGAGGCCGAGCGCTGGCGGTTCCGCGTCCTGCTGCTGGCGACCGACTCCGGCAGTCGGGCGGGCAAGAACGGCATCGAGACGGCGCCCATGATGGGCAGCCTGACCGAGCTTCCGAACCCCGTCAGGCCAGGGGTCAAGGTCGGCGGCTGCGGCGGCATCGACTGTGGCTTCCCAAACGAGGCCGAGGTCGAGCGGCTGTTCCAGCTGGCGAGACAGGCCTACCAGCGGGCCCTGAGGGACTGCTGAGCAGCTGAGCTGAGCCGGGCGAAGACTGTTTTTCAGTGCCTATTTGCATACAAGGACCACTAGTGGGGTACGCGCGAGTACTGTGATAGCTGAAGAACTATTTACATATACGGAGTAGCAAGGCAAGCAAGGCTTCTGAGTTCGAACAGGCAAACTGATTGCGAAGGTGGGAAGTCACACCGGACCTTAATTGGGACGCAGTAGCGTCCGGGGGGGGGGGCGATCTGTTGGCCCGTGCATGCCTCTCTGTGCCATTTATTCTTGCAGGTTAATTGTCGCCGACTATTGCTTCTTTTTACGAGCTACCTTTTTAATTCCTTTTGTACTCAGTTGGTGTGCTCAGTGTTAACCGGCATTATATCGTGGCTCGATATTTGCCCCCCCCCCCATTTTTTCAGTCCTGATTACTCCCGAGCCAAATGATCGAAGTCACGTACTAACACGACTGTTCTCAACTGTACTCAATGCATTCATTCTAGATGTAGAACACAGAATCATTTGACTTTTATTTCAGCTGGGGCTGCGATCGGACTTAGCGCTATTGTGCAATAAATAATGAATTGGCAACGTCAGTTTTGCGTGCAAATTTCAGTATTAATATCATTACACCTTAAAACTAAAAACTGAAAAAAATCGCAAATGCATTTTGCAGCGAAATTTGATAAAATTCTGAGTGTCTTCTGCTTGAGTGGCCGATATTTTTAACCTCTAGTCTACGAGCGTAGCGGCAAATACGTTACTTTGCAGACCCGGTAAGCAATTTATCACGGATGTGCCCCCCCCCCCACATAGTGCACTCGCATAACTGACAAAATAGATTCCATGTAGGATCTCGAGCTGTCGGGTCTCCGAAGTTCTTCTAACCGAGACGCCCAAACTTCAGAGCAAACAGACTGTTATGAGTACAGCGGCGGGCCTGCTCAGACTGAGTGAGGCCTTGCACCGACCCCAGATAACCAGAGCAAATAAAGGGGGCCAAAAAGACCCCGGCTGCAGCCAAGCAAGCAGCGACTTCGTGCGAGTTGGAAATTGGCGGGCGATTCAAAAGCTCGAAATTAAGTTTGCCCGGTAGAAATCGTGAAGTTTCTGAGCCAGCGAAATTCACCCGACTGGCCAGGCGCTTCGTTTAGCACGTCATTTCTCGCTTCTGCAGCTGTGAACACCTTGGGGATTCAACAAGGTACAATAAAACACAGGGTTTGGTAAACTTTTTACCGCAAAGCCCCAGATCGAGAACCCAGTGCATGACTGAAGGCCGGAGGAGGGGAGAGAGAAGAGAGAAGAGTGATAGGAGAAGGGAGAGGCGAGGAGCGAGAGACGAGGTGAGGCGAAAGAGAGGAGAGGAGAGAGAAGGGAGAGGAGAGAAGAGAAGATGAGAGAGAAGAAGGCAGGGGAGAGGAGAGGAGAGAAGAGAGAGGAGAGAGAGAGGAGAGGAGAGAGGAGAAGGGAGAGGAGACGAGAGGAGAGGAGAGGAGAGAAGAGAGAGGAGAGGAGAGGAGAGAGAGGAGAGGAGAGGAGAGGAGAGGAGAGGAGAGAAGAGAGAGGAGAGGAGAGAAGAGAGAGGAGAGAGAGAGGAGAGGAGAGAGGAGAAGGGAGAGGAGACGAGAGGAGAGGAGAGGAGAGAAGAGAGAGGAGAGGAGAGGAGAGGAGAGAGGAGAGGAGAGAAGAGAGAGGAGAGGAGAGAAGAGAGAGGAGAGAGAGAGGAGAGGAGAGAGGAGAAGGGAGAGGAGAGGAGAGGAGAGGAGAGGAGAGAAGAGAGAGGAGAGGAAAGGGGAAGAAGAAACTGGAGAGGAGAAGGAAGGAGAATAGAGCGGAGAGGAGAGAGGAAAGGAGGGGAAAGAGGAGAAGGAAGAGGAGAGAGGAGATTCGAAAAGAGAGCTGAGAGGAGACAAACCACGATACGGTAAAATTTCTGTTGTGAATTTTCAAAGGACCGGAGGGCCGGATAGAGTCTTGGCGGGCAACTTAAAGCAACCTAAAATGAGGAAGTTGCAGGGATGATTTGGCCCAACTTGTCCTTGCTCCAATCGCCAGCTTTCGCCCCTTTCTGCAACTGCACTTTTGTCTCGTTCATAAACTTATTCAAGTAACACGAGCTAAACGCTTGGAATTTCTAAGAAAGACTTAGTCTATATTTGACGCCACAATGAAGGGCAGGATGGGCCGCGGACAGCAGAATCAACAAGCCGAACACGCGATAATACGTAGAACAAGGATTCAGTTCAGAAATTACACGGACACACTGCGCAATCTGCCTACTTACAAACAATCGCTAGCTAGTAGTATAATGCGACTAGTTTCTTTCCAGCGGAAGAGATAAGTGAATAATAATTAATAAAAATAATAATATATAAAATTATTACACGTGTATATATATATACTAATTATAATATTAATAATAATGTATTTTGATTCAAATGTAAGGGAATGCTGCCGTATGTCTGTCTGACTACTCATGTACCCATCGTGCTGTGCCTGCCCCACAATCTACCACACCTACTCTACATCTACAATCTGCCATCCACCTATCCCGCACTCTACCACCTACTCTACAATCTGCCATCCACCTATCCCGCACTCTACCACCTACTCTACAATCTGCCATCCACCTATCCCGCACTCTACCACCTACTCTACAATCTGCCATCCACCTATCCCGCACTCTACCACCTACTCTACAATCTGCCATCCAGCTATCCCGCACTCTACCACCTACTCTACAATCTGCCATCCAGCTATCCCGCACTCTACCACCTACTCTACAATCTATGGCATGTACCTCAAAGACTAATGCCGGACTCCGGTTCGCCACAATCGCCATTGCCATTAACTGGGGGAATTCTCGGTAGCTCTCGACAAGTGAAAAGTTTCAGAAACTTTTATGAACCAAATTAGGAAATTATAATTTAACTAAAGGCTGAGGTCGACCCTGCCATGCTGAGTTAGAAAACTCATCCTACACTGATTTGTCAGTCTTTCACCTCTTCTGCAACTGCACTACTCATCCAATCATAAATTTATTCAAGTAACAAATGTTTGGCATTTCTCAGAAACACGAACAAACATTTCGTTTCAAACGCATAGTGAACTGTTTGATTAACTAAGTAACTAATTAGGTAATAGTTTATTATTATTAATTAGACACAAAATGTTTTGAATTTTTAAAAAATGTAAAGAAAAGCATATTATAGATTTAAAAAGGTCGGAAATGCAATACAATACCGTTATATGACTGCCTATCATGACTACTTATGTGCCCATTGTGCTGTGCATACCGTCTGCCCCACACTCTACTGCACCAACTCTACAGTCTGCTACCCATCTATCCCACACTCTACTGCACCTACTCTACAATCTGCCACCCATCTATCCCACACTCTACTGCACCTACTTTACAATCTGCCACTCATCTATCCCACACTCTACTGCACCTGCTCTACAATCTGCCACTCATCTATCCCACACTCTACTGCACCTGCTCTACAATCTGCCACCCATCTATCCCACACTCTACTGCACCTACTTTACAATCTGCCACTCATCTATCCCACACTCTACTGCAACTGCTCTACAATCTGCCACTCATCTATCCCACACTCTACTGCACCTACTCTACAATCTGCCACCCATCTATCCCACACTCTACTGCACCTACTCTACAATCTGCCATCCATCTATCCCACACTCTACTGCAACTGCTCTACAATCTGCCATCCATCTATCCCACACTCTACTGCAACTGCTCTACAATCTGCCATTCATCTATCCCACACTCTACTACACCTACTTTACAATCTGCCACTCATCTATCCCACACTCTACTGCACCTGCTCTACAATCTGCCACTCATCTATCCAACACTCTACTGCACCTGCTCTACAATCTGCCACTCATCTATCCCACACTCTACTGCACCTACTTTACAATCTGCCATCCATTCTACCATTTCCTCTAAATTCTACAAACTACATGTACCCCACAGACTCTAACACACACTCTACCACCAGCCGTGAAACCCACCCGTAATCCCGCTAGTCTGAGACACCCAAATTTTTCATAAACATGAAAACTAGAACTAAAAAACGAGGGAAGCAATAGAGGGTAACAAACGCACTCGCAACAATCAAGCACGCGGGACAGTTGCTCATCCAGCAGCTGTTGAATGGCCGGCTCCAGTCAACCGAAATTCGGCTTGGGCTTCACAATGGTGACAGTTCTGGGCGTCTCCTGCACCGTCAGCCTGGGGTCCGCAGCCTTGGCGGCCGCAGTCAGCTGTTTCACATCCGTCTCTGTCAGCACGGCCTTGCTGACCACCAAGTTCGGCATGGACGGGTTGGCCAGGAACTCGTCCAGTTTGCGGCGGAGCTCCGGGTTGATCGGCTGCTCATCCCGCTGCTGCTGCTGTTGAGACTGCGAGCCGTTGCCGCCGCCGGAAAAGTCGCCGCCCATGCGCCTGTAGAGCCTTCGCTGGTCCTCCCGGTATTTCCGCAGCTCGTCATCGTTTCGTCGGATGGCCTTCTCGACTCGGTCGCGAGAATTCGAGCTCAGGCCGACGCCGAGAATCTCGCGGCATCGCTGCAGCGATCTGGCCGCCTCGGCGTGCTGGCCCATGGAGCAGAGGGCTTCGCCGCGCCACAACAGCGCCTTGGGGTTGCGCTCGTCCCGCTTCAGAGCCTCGTTGCATTCGCGCACAGCCGACGGGAACTTGCCGAGGTGGTACAGCGTGATGGCCTTGTTGACACTGATCACCGACAGCTCCCGGTTCATGCGGGCTTCCTCCTGCGGGTTGGCCGGTTTGTTTGGGGTCATTCTCAGGGTGAGTTCAGGGCGACTCCCAGAGTGTGTTTGGGGTCATTCTCAGGGTGAGTTCAGGGCGACTCCCAGAGTGTGTTTGGGGTCATTCTCAGGGTGAGTTCAGGGCGACTCCCAGAGCGTGTTTGGGGTCATTCACAGGGTGAGTTCAGGGCGACTCCCAGAGTGTGTTTGGGGTCATTCTCAGGGTGAGTTCAGGGCGACTCCCAGAGTGTGTTTGGGGTCATTCTCAGGGTGAGTTCAGGGCGACTCCCAGAGTGTGTTTGGGGTCATTCTCAGGGTGAGTTCAGGGCGACTCCCAGAGTGTGTTTGGGGTCATTCTCAGGGTGAGTTCAGGGCGACTCCCAGAGTGTGTTTAGGGTCATTCTCAGGGTGAGTTCAGGGCGATTCCCAGAGTGTGTTTGGGGTCATTCTCAGGGTGAGTTCAGGGCGACTCCCAGAGTGTGTTTGGGGTCATTCTCAGGGTGAGTTCAGGGCGACTCCCAGAGTGTGTTTGGGGTCATTCTCAGGGTGAGTTCAGGGCGACTCCCAGAGTGTGTTTGGGGTCATTCTCAGGGTGAGTTCAGGGCGACTCCCAGAGTGTGTTTGGGGTCATTCTCAGGGTGAGTTCAGGGCGACTCCCAGAGTGTGTTTGGGGTCATTCTCAGGGGGCGATTGTGTGAACTACATTAGGATGATTCTCGGGGCGATACTCGTACATATATGGGCAACTTTTTAAGACTGACAACGGCAACTCTCGAAAATAAATCAGGGCTCCTTGTAGGGAGAAGATTACAGTGATGTCTGCGCTTTTAGATGTATATGGCTTAACAAACCTACATATGTCTATGGCCTAACACACCCGCATGTCTATGGCCTAACACACCCGCATGTCTATGGCCTAACACACCTACGTATGTCTATGGCCTAACACACCTACATTTGTCTGTGGCTTAACAGACCTACATATATCTGTGGCCTAACACATCTACATATGTCTGTGGCCTAACACATCTACATTTGTCTGTGGCCTAACACACCCACATGTCTATGGCCTAACACACCCACATGTCTATGGCCTAACACACCCACATGTCTATGGCCTAACACACCCACATGTCTATGGCCTAACACGGCCCATTATATGTCTATGGTCAAGACATAGACTTTGACACTGGCTTAGGCCCCAGAGCGACAGCTGCAGTAGCCGCAGGCGCGCCAGCCAACTAACCTCTTCGCTGGTGACATTCATGCTCGTGAGCACCTGCTCAGCGGCTCGGTATTTTTGATAGGCTTGCACGTGCAGGCGGCGGCCGAACAGGTCCTTGGCGGTGTGTCGCAGGTTCTGCACAACGCCCAGCTGTACCCGGAATGGCACCTTCCGGCGCTCGTCCTCGTCCCGGGAATAGAACGCGTCCACCGAGTGGCTGTCGCAGAAGCTGACCAACTCGACGTCGGCCAGGATCGGCTCGCCGCCGGGGATGCGCGGAGCGGCGCCCTGCTCGCCAAGGAAGGCGTCGGGGTGGATGTGGAACAGGGCCCGCTCGCCCTTGCACATGCTGGCCAGGGCCCAGTCGATGCCGGGGATCATGTCGGAGTTCAGCCGCTTCGTGTACGGCTTGGCGTCCAGGTGCTGCCTGGTGGAGTCGAAAGGCTCGACTAGCGACTCGGCGAACAGGGTATAGTGGAAGGTCACCATGGCGTCCAGGGGCGGCGGGCTGCCCGAGCCGAACTTCTTCACCCGCTTGTGCAGCAGGCCGTGCCGCTCCGAGCCGGGGTCCGGGAACACGTCGGTCATCGTGCGCCGCTTGCGCTCGAATCGGGAGACGCCGCTAGCGTCGTCCTCGGCATCGTCGTCATCTTCATCGTCGCTGATGCCCACCTGCGGGAGCAGCGGGCCGGGCTCGGGTCAGGTCTCACCGATTGAGGCCAAGAGGCTTGCCTGGGAAATCTAGGACCCACTTGGGAATATGGGGTTTGGGAGCTGGGAATCAACATGGGGATCTGGGAATCAACGTGGGAATCTGGGAATCAACATGGGGATCTGGGATTAAGCAGGAATCAACATAGGGATTTAGAAATCAACAATGGGGATCTGGGAGTCAACATGGGGATCTGGGAGTCAACATGGGGATCTGGAAATCAACATGAGGGTCTGGGAATCAACATGGGGATCTGGAAATCAACATGAGGGTCTGGGAATCAACATGGGGATCTAGAAATCAACATGAGGGTCTGGGAATAAACATGGGGATCTGGGAATCAACATGGGGATCTGGGAATCAACATGGGGATCTGGGAATCAACATGGGGATCTGGGAATCAACGTGGGGATCTGGGAATCAACATGGGGATCTGGGAATCAACATGGGGATCTGAGATTAAGCAGGGATCAACATAGGGATTTAGAAATCAACAATGGGGATCTGGGAGTCAACATGGGGATCTGGAAATCAACATTAGGGTCTGGGAATCAACATGGGGATCTAAAAATCAACATGGGAATCTGGAAATCAACGTAGGGATCTAGAAATGAGCACAGGGGATCTGGGAATCAACATTAGGATCTGGAGGTCAACATGAGGATCTGGGAGTCAACATGGGGATCTAGAAATGAGCACAGGGGATCTGGGAATCAACATTAGGATCTGGAGGTCAACATGAGGATCTGGGAGTCAACATGGGGATCTAGAAATGAGCACAGGGGATCTGGGAATCAACATTGGGATGTGGGAGTCAACATGAGGATCTGGGAATCAACATGAGGATCTGGGAGTCAACATGGGGATCTGGGCCGAATCAACATGGGGATCTGGGAGCAACCAACTCAGAAACGGTGGATTATGTTCTGCAATGCACTCACCTGCTCCATGCGCCTGAGATACTCCCTATCGCGGAACAAGCCCTGAACCAGTTCAATTTCCGGATCCTCCTCGGTCTCGGGCACGCTGAACTCGACTCCATCGTTGCTGAGCACATCTCTGCGGTGGATTGGCTGGTTCAGCCGGGTACTCGGCGCTTCAATGGCGCCTCCCTCGGACGGCATCTGGCTGACGATGCGATTGATGCGGTCCCGCTCCTCCTGGGTGAACTGCAGGTCCTGGCCGGACTCCGGGCCCTCACAATCGCCGTTGCCATTGGCCGAAGGCATTTTCGGTAGCTCCCGACAAGTCAAAAGTTTTCAAAACTTGTACAAACCAAATTAGGGCACGGAAGTTTAGCAGAAGGTCAAGGATTGGATATTGAGCGATTTAATTACCCTGTGACAGCAAACACAGTTTATCAGATTTGATTGGCTGTTGGGAACTGAACCCGAACTCGCTGACTGACTGATTGACCGACTGACTGACTGACTGACTGACCGATTGACTGACTGACTGACTGTTCGACTGACTGACTGACTGACTGACTAGCTGACTGACTCACTCACTCACTGACTGTCCGACTGACTGTTCGACTGACTGACTGACTCACTCACTGACTGACTGACTGACTCACTCACTGACTGACTGACTCACTGACTGACTGACTGACTCACTGACTGACTGACTGACTGACTGACTCACTCACTGACTGACTGACTGACTGTCCGACTGACTGACTGACTGACTGTTCGACTGACTGACTCACTGACTGACTGTCTGTCTGTCTGACTGACTCACTCACTGGCTGACTGACTGTCCGACTGATTCACTCACTGACTGTCCGACTGACTGACTGACTGTCTGTCTGACTGACTGACTGTCTGTCTGACTGACTGGCTGACTGACTGACTGACTGACTGACTGTTCGACTGACTGACTCACTGACTGACTGACTGACTGACTGTCCGACTGACTGACTGTCTGTCTGACTGACTCACTCGCTGACTGACTGACTGTCTGACTGTCCGACTGTCTGACTGACTCACTCGCTGACCGACTGACTGTCTGTCTGACTGACTGACTGACTGTCGATCTGACTGACTGTCGATCTGACTGACTGACTGTCTGTCTGACTGACTGACTGACTGACTGTCTGACTGACTGACTGACTGACTAGCTGACTGACTGACTGACTAGCTGACTGACTGGCTGACTGACTAGCTGACTAGCTGACTGACTGACTGTCCGACTGACTGACTCACTCACTGACTGTCCGACTGACTCACTCACTGACTGTCCGACTGACTCACTCACTGACTGTCCGACTAACTGACTGACTGACTGACTGTCTGTCTGACTGACTCACTCGCTGACTGACTGACTGACTGACTGACTGTCTGACTGACTGGCTGTCTGACTGACTGACTGACTGACTGACTAAAACAGCATCAAAGGATTTGTCGCAAGCTGTTCAAAGCAAGTATATTTATAATTTAGTAGATAAAACAAAATGTTTTGAAGTATCATTGCGGTTAAATTATTGCAAAAGAATTCAATGCAAAAAATGACAGGAAAATTACAATTAGACTACAAGAGATTCACAAGCAACTTGCGTGAAGCAATGGGTTTACAAGAACAGTTCTGTTGCGAAATTCCAAGAAACATGGGTCTGGGGAACGAATATATTAATTACAAAATTCTGCCAAACTTACATGGGAAATTGCAAGAAAGAATCGCGCATCACACTACTGACAAAAATGTGACTAGTAGAGTACAGTGTTTCATTTGCGACACAAAAATATCCGCACAATTTGTGACCAGACAAAACTACAGTGGGGACACGAGTGAAATAAAATATTGCGGAATGCTAAAATCTGCCTCTCCGCTCCCCCTCAGCTACTGAATCTGCCTCTCCGCCCCCCTCAGCTACTGAATCTGCCTCTCCGCTCTCCCTCAGCTACTGAATCTGCCTCTCCGCTCTCCCTCAGCTACTGAATCTACCTCTCCGCTCCCCCTCAGCTACTGAATCTGCCTTTCCGCCCCCCCTCAGCTACTGAATCTGCCTCTCCGCTCTCCCTCAGCTACTGAATCTGCCTCTCCGCTCTCCCTCAGCTACTGAATTTGCCTCTCCGCTCCCCCTCAGCTACTGAATCTGCCTCTCCGCTCTCCCTCAGCTACTGAATCTGCCTCTCCGCTCCCCCTCAGCTACTGAATCTGCATCTCCGCTCCCCCTCAGTTACTGAATCTGCCTCTCCGCTCTCCCTCAGCTACTGAATCTGCATCTCAGCTCCAGAGCCAAAGGAATCTGCAACTATCCTTTTAGTTTCTAAGGTCAACTCAAACCGGATTAACGAATACGCTCGTAAATAATTATTCAAGCGATTTGGTAAAGCCAAATAAAAACGAATATCTCGAATTCTTTAAAAAAATATTGCACAAAAACTGGATCAGAGACAGCGGGGACAGTACTAATGTCAGCTGACGTCAGGCATTTTAACTGTAAACTTGCAGACACGGAAATGTGGAAGGGCAAATCAATGGCTGCGTTAAAATTAGTATGATTAATTTTTAATAAAGATTTGCGAATCATTTTTCTCACACCAGCTAAAGTCAGGCGCATCAGCGATGGCTACTTGAGCATCTTGTTTGCCCGATCGTTCGCCTCCTGGATGCGCTTGTCGTTGGACTCCGCCTGCGGGTTGTGCGGGATCGGAGGTAGAAAAATATTGTCAGGCCTAATCCTACTCGAGTAATCACAGCTTAGCAACCAGGTGGACAAATATTGGCATGCCTAATCCTACTCGAGTAATCACAGCTTAGCAACCAGGTGGACAAATATTGGCATGCCTAATCCTACTCGAGTAATCACAGCTTAGCAACCAGGTGGACAAATATTGGCAGGCCTAATCCTACTCGAGTAATCACAGCTTAGCAACCAGGTGGACAAATATTGGCAGGCCTAATCCTACTCGAGTAATCACAGCTTAGCAACCCGGTGGACAAATATTGGCATGCCTAATCCTACTCGAGTAATCACAGTCTAGCAACCAGGTGGACAAATATTGGCAGGCCTAATCCTACTCGAGTAATCACAGCCTAGCAACCAGGTGGACAAATATTGGCAGGCCTAATCCTACTCGAGTAATCACAGCTTAGCAACCAGGTGGACAAATATTGGCAGGCCTAATCCTACTCGAGTAATCACAGCTTAGCAACCAGGTGGACAAATATTGGCATGCCTAATCCTACTCGAGTAATCACAGCTTAGCAACCAGGTGGACAAATATTGGCAGGCCTAATCCTACTCGAGTAATCACAGCTTAGCAACCAGGTGGACCAATATTGGCAGGCCTAATCCTACTCGAGTAATCACAGCCTAGCAACCAGGTGGACAAATATTGGCATGCCTAATCCTACTCGAGTAATCACAGCTTAGCAACCAGGTGGACAAATATTGGCATGCCTAATCCTACTCGAGTAATCACAGCTTAGCAACCAGGTGGACAAATATTGGCAGGCCTAATCCTACTCGAGTAATCACAGCTTAGCAACCAGGTGGACCAATATTGGCAGGCCTAATCCTACTCGAGTAATCACAGCCTAGCAACCAGGTGGACAAATATTGGCATGCCTAATCCTACTCGAGTAATCACAGCTTAGCAACCAGGTGGACAAATATTGGCAGGCCTAATCCTACTCGAGTAATCACAGCTTAGCAACCAGGTGGACCAATATTGGCAGGCCTAATCCTACTCGAGTAATCACAGCTTAGCAACCAGGTGGACCAATATTGGCAGGCCTAATCCTACTCGAGTAATCACAGCTTAGCAACCAGGTGGACAAATATTGGCAGGCCTAATCCTACTCGAGTAATCACAGCTTAGCAACCAGGTGGACCAATATTGGCAGGCCTAATCCTACTCGAGTAATCACAGTCTAGCAACCAGGTGGACCAATATTGGCATGCTCAATCCTACCCAAGTCCTACTGCACGTCTGCACAGGGAAATCTGATAGCCTAGAGCCATGGAAACCTCCCCCCCCTCGGTGCGCCCAGAATCTCGAATTTCATTAACCCCGACTGCCTATGCAACGGCACCACTCCTGCACATGCTGTCGAGTGATGATGCCCCCCATCCCCAGGAGTGTCTCCCAGCAAGCTTTGCATCCAGATGGGGAACTCCATTTATGATTTATTAATGGCAAAACCCCTATCGATTGAGACATTGCGAGTTCGTACACTGAGAGATGGCATAAAAGAATAAGAACTGCTCAGCTTTGAACTGTGAAGCCGCCTATTGCTCTGAGAGACTGATGGGAAATGTAATGGGGAAGCTTTACTAACATATGCATATTTAATACATAATATATTAGTAAATATAGCGGGCCTAGTCTATCTGGTAGGCAGGCGGGTCCCGAGGCAGCGGAGGAATCCGCCAGCGCAATCTCAGGCCAGTTCAGCACTGAAGTGGCTACTATTTGCCAGGCTGAATTATCCCCCACCCCCGCATTTATCCCCTTCTGCCCAGGCACAAACAGCCTGTTTTACTCTTTATTTGATTGAGTCTTATCAACCACTGCCACACTGCTGCAGCAAACACTCGCTGACTGGGAACAAAAGTGAATAAATCCGCGATACGGAGTGTGACAGCTGTAGGCGGACTGGGCATTGCTAATCTAGCCTGTCTGAGATGCAGGAATAGAATGGATTGCTAATCTAGCCTATCATGGGTGCAGGAATAGAATGGATTGCTAATCTAGCCTGTCTGAGATGCAGGAATAGAATGGATTGCTAATCTAGCCTATCATGGGTGCAGGAATAGAATGGATTGCTAATCTAGCCTATCATGGCTGCAGGAATAGAATGGATTGCTAATCTAGCCTATCATGGGTACAGGAATAGAATGGATTGCTAATCTAGCCTATCATGGCTGCAGGAATAGAATGGATTGCTAATCTAGCCTATCATGGGTGCAGGAATAGAATGGATTGCTAATCTAGCCTATCATGGGTGCAGGAATAGAATGGATTGCTAATCTAGCCTATCATGGATGCAGGAATAGAATGGATTGCTAATCTAGCCTGTCTGAGATGCAGGAATAGAATGGATTGCTAATCTAGCCTGTCTGAGATGCAGGAATAGAATGGATTGCTAATCTAGCCTGTCTGAGATGCAGGAATAGAATGGATCCCATCCAATAGAATGGATGGGAATAGAATGGATGGGAATGAATGGATTCCTGCATGAGTGCAGGAATAGAATGGATTGCTAGTCTAGCCTGCACGGATGCTGTATAATTGAATAGACAACAGTAAGACACCAGTCTCCCCCCTAGGCAGTGCGCATGCAGCACAATAGGCATTCCAAGCCAAGCAATAGGCGGGGAATCCATGAATCGAGCAGGTAAAAATCCCAGTGTGAGCGCCAGCAGACTCGCGCAGCAAGAAGATCAATAGCAGGCTCTCCGGGTCGCCATCAGCGGGTGATTGATGTGAGGTGCGGAATGCCGCATTACCTGTATTAAGCCGAGCACTCCCAGCCTCTCTGCTTCATCCTTTCTAGTCTATCAATATCGCAGACGTGAGATGCTGAGCAAACTCTCTTAAGCCTCTAGTAACGAGCAGAGCCTTCTTAGAAAGCCAGAGGCGGAGCAGATGCTCAGATTTGCAATCAATGTTAACACAAGCTGTTTGCTCAATACTAGCACAAACACAGACTGTCCCGGCATCCGGCTGCGAGAATGCTCACCTTGACTTTGATGCGGTCCAGTTGTCTATTCTGCGAATCGATCTCGCTGCCCATGTCTACTGCCATGTTGCGCAAGTTTCCAACCATGTTGCCGACCTCCTGGATGTTGTTGTCCATCTCGTCCTCCCGGGCGTCCTTGGTGATTCTGAGGGGCGCGACAGAGGGCACGAGGGGTGAAAAACAGATTTATTTAGCAGTTTTAGCTAGTGGCAACAGTGAAACTACAGCCAGAGTGACACAAGAGTGAAGCTACAGCCAGAGTGACACAAGAGTGAAACTATACAGCCAGAGTGACACAAGAGTGAAACTATACAGCCAGAGCGACACAAGAGTGAAGCTACAGCCAGAGTGACACAAGAGTGAAACTATACAGCCAGAGTGACACAAGAGTGAAGCTACAGCCAGAGTGACACAAGAGTGAAGCTACAGCCAGAGTGACACAAGAGTGAAACTATACAGCCAGAGTGACACAAGAGTGAAACTATACAGCCAGAGCGACACAAGAGTGAAGCTACAGCCAGAGTGACACAAGAGTGAAACTATACAGCCAGAGTGACACAAGAGTGAAGCTACAGCCAGAGTGACACAAGAGTGAAGCTACAGCCAGAGTGACACAAGAGTGAAGCTACAGCCAGAGTGACACAAGAGTGAAACTATACAGCCAGAGTGACACAAGAGTGAAACTATACAGCCAGAGCGACACAAGAGTGAAGCTACAGCCAGAGTGACACAAGAGTGAAACTATACAGCCAGAGTGACACAAGAGTGAAGCTACAGCCAGAGTGACACAAGAGTGAAGCTACAGCCAGAGTGACACAAGAGTGAAGCTACAGCCAGAGTGACACAAGAGTGAAACTATACAGCCAGAGTGACACAAGAGTGAAACTATACAGCCAGAGCGACACAAGAGTGAAGCTACAGCCAGAGTGACACAAGAGTGAAACTATACAGCCAGAGTGACACAAGAGTGAAGCTACAGCCAGAGTGACACAAGAGTGAAGCTACAGCCAGAGTGACACAAGAGTGAAGCTACAGCCAGAGTGACACAAGAGTGAAGCTACAGCCAGAGTGACACAAGAGTGAAGCTACAGCCAGAGTGACACAAGAGTGAAGCTACAGCCAGAGTGACACAAGAGTGAAGCTACAGCTAGAGTGACACAAGAGTGAAGCTACAGCTAGAGTGGCACAAGAGTGAAGCTACAGCCAGAGTGACACAAGAGTGAAGCAACAGCCAGAGTGACACAAGAGTGAAACTATATAGCCAGAGTGACACAAGAGTGAAGCTACAGCCAGAGTGACACAAGAGTGAAGCAACAGCCAGTGACACAAGAGTGAAGCTACAGTCAGGTCAGAGTGACACAAGAGTGAAGCTACAGCCAGAGTGACACAAGAGTGAAACTATACAGCCAGAGTGACACAAGAGTGAAACTATACAGCCAGAGTGACACAAGAGTGAAGCTACAGCCAGAGTGACACAAGAGTGAAGCTACAGCCAGAGTGACACAAGAGTAAAGCTACAGCCAGAGTGACACAAGAGTGAAGCTACAGCCAGAGTGACACAAGAGTGAAGCTACAGCCAGAGTGACACAAGAGTGAAGCTACAGCCAGAGTGACACAAGAGTGAAGCTACAGCTAGAGTGACACAAGAGTGAAGCTACAGCCAGAGTGACACAAGAGTGAAGCTACAGCCAGAGTGACACAAGAGTGAAACTATATAGCCAGAGTGACACAAGAGTGAAGCTACAGCCAGAGTGACACAAGAGTGAAGCTACAGTCAGAGTGACACAAGAGTGAAGCTACAGCCAGAGTGACACAAGAGTGAAGCTACAGCCAGAGTGACACAAGAGTGAAACTATATAGCCAGAGTGACACAAGAGTGAAGCTACAGCCAGAGTGACACAAGAGTGAAGCTACAGCTAGAGTGACACAAGAGTGAAGCTACAGCTAGAGTGACACAAGAGTGAAGCTACAGCCAGAGTGACACAAGAGTGAAGCAACAGCCAGAGTGACACAAGAGTGAAACTATATAGCCAGAGTGACACAAGAGTGAAGCTACAGCCAGAGTGACACAAGAGTGAAGCAACAGCCAGTGACACAAGAGTGAAGCTACAGTCAGGTCAGAGTGACACAAGAGTGAAGCTACAGCCAGAGTGACACAAGAGTGAAACTATACAGCCAGAGTGACACAAGAGTGAAACTATACAGCCAGAGTGACACAAGAGTGAAGCTACAGCCAGAGTGACACAAGAGTGAAGCTACAGCCAGAGTGACACAAGAGTAAAGCTACAGCCAGAGTGACACAAGAGTGAAGCTACAGCCAGAGTGACACAAGAGTGAAGCTACAGCCAGAGTGACACAAGAGTGAAGCTACAGCCAGAGTGACACAAGAGTGAAGCTACAGCCAGAGTGACACAAGAGTGAAGCTACAGCCAGAGTGACACAAGAGTGAAGCTACAGCCAGAGTGACACAAGAGTGAAACTATATAGCCAGAGTGACACAAGAGTGAAGCTACAGCCAGAGTGACACAAGAGTGAAGCTACAGTCAGAGTGACACAAGAGTGAAGCTACAGCCAGAGTGACACAAGAGTGAAGCTACAGCCAGAGTGACACAAGAGTGAAACTATATAGCCAGAGTGACACAAGAGTGAAGCTACAGCCAGAGTGACACAAGAGTGAAGCTACAGCCAGAGTGACACAAGAGTGAAGCTACAGCCAGAGTGACACAAGAGTGAAGCTACAGCTAGAGTGACACAAGAGTGAAGCTACAGTCCAGAGTGACACAAGAGTGAAGCTACAGCCAGAGTGACACAAGAGTGAAGCTACAGCCAGAGTGACACAAGAGTGAAACTATATAGCCAGAGTGACACAAGAGTGAAGCTACAGCCAGAGTGACACAAGAGTGAAGCTACAGCCAGAGTGACACAAGAGTGAAACTATATAGCCAGAGTGACACAAGAGTGAAGCTACAGCCAGAGTGACACAAGAGTGAAGCTACAGCCAGAGTGACACAAAGTGAAGCTACAGCCAGAGTGACACAAGAGTGAAGCTACAGCCAGAGTGACACAAGAGTGAAACTATATAGCCAGAGTGACACAAGAGTGAAGCTACAGCCAGAGTGACACAAGAGTGAAGCTACAGCCAGAGTGACACAAGAGTAAAGCTACAGCCAGAGTGACACAAGAGTGAAACTATACAGCCAGAGTGACACAAGAGTGAAGCTACAGCCAGAGTGACACAAGAGTGAAGCTACAGCCAGAGTGACACAAGAGTGAAGCTACAGCCAGAGTGACACAAGAGTGAAACTATACAGCCAGAGTGACACAAGAGTGAAGCTACAGCCAGAGTGACACAAGAGTGAAGCTACAGCCAGAGTGACACAAGAGTGAAACTATACAGCCAGAGTGACACAAGAGTGAAGCTACAGCCAGAGTGACACAAGAGTGAAGCTACAGCCAGAGTGACACAAGAGTAAAGCTACAGCCAGAGTGACACAAGAGTGAAGCTACAGCCAGAGTGACACAAGAGTGAAGCTACAGCCAGAGTGACACAAGAGTGAAGCTACAGCCAGAGTGACACAAGAGTGAAGCTACAGCCAGAGTGACACAAGAGTGAAGCTACAGCCAGAGTGACACAAGAGTGAAGCTACAGCCAGAGTGACACAAGAGTGAAACTATATAGCCAGAGTGACACAAGAGTGAAGCTACAGCCAGAGTGACACAAGAGTGAAGCTACAGTCAGAGTGACACAAGAGTGAAGCTACAGCCAGAGTGACACAAGAGTGAAGCTACAGCCAGAGTGACACAAGAGTGAAACTATATAGCCAGAGTGACACAAGAGTGAAGCTACAGCCAGAGTGACACAAGAGTGAAGCTACAGCTAGAGTGACACAAGAGTGAAGCTACAGCCAGAGTGACACAAGAGTGAAGCTACAGCCAGAGTGACACAAGAGTGAAGCAACAGCCAGAGTGACACAAGAGTGAAACTATATAGCCAGAGTGACACAAGAGTGAAGCTACAGCCAGAGTGACACAAGAGTGAAGCAACAGCCAGTGACACAAGAGTGAAGCTACAGTCAGGTCAGAGTGACACAAGAGTGAAGCTACAGCCAGAGTGACACAAGAGTGAAACTATACAGCCAGAGTGACACAAGAGTGAAACTATACAGCCAGAGTGACACAAGAGTGAAGCTACAGCCAGAGTGACACAAGAGTGAAGCTACAGCCAGAGTGACACAAGAGTGAAGCTACAGCCAGAGTGACACAAGAGTGAAGCTACAGCCAGAGTGACACAAGAGTGAAGCTACAGCCAGAGTGACACAAGAGTGAAGCTACAGCCAGAGTGACACAAGAGTGAAGCTACAGCCAGAGTGACACAAGAGTGAAGCTACAGCCAGAGTGACACAAGAGTGAAGCTACAGCCAGAGTGACACAAGAGTGAAACTATATAGCCAGAGTGACACAAGAGTGAAGCTACAGCCAGAGTGACACAAGAGTGAAGCTACAGTCAGAGTGACACAAGAGTGAAGCTACAGCCAGAGTGACACAAGAGTGAAGCTACAGCCAGAGTGACACAAGAGTGAAACTATATAGCCAGAGTGACACAAGAGTAAAGCTACAGCCAGAGTGACACAAGAGTGAAGCTACAGCCAGAGTGACACAAGAGTGAAGCTACAGCCAGAGTGACACAAGAGTGAAGCTACAGCTAGAGTGACACAAGAGTGAAGCTACAGTCAGGTCAGAGTGACACAAGAGTGAAGCTACAGCCAGAGTGACACAAGAGTGAAGCAACAGCCAGAGTGACACAAGAGTGAAACTATATAGCCAGAGTGACACAAGAGTGAAGCTACAGCCAGAGTGACACAAGAGTGAAGCTACAGCCAGAGTGACACAAGAGTGAAACTATATAGCCAGAGTGACACAAGAGTGAAGCTACAGCCAGAGTGACACAAGAGTGAAGCTACAGTCAGAGTGACACAAAGTGAAGCTACAGCCAGAGTGACACAAGAGTGAAGCTACAGCCAGAGTGACACAAGAGTGAAACTATATAGCCAGAGTGACACAAGAGTGAAGCTACAGCCAGAGTGACACAAGAGTGAAGCTACAGCCAGAGTGACACAAGAGTAAAGCTACAGCCAGAGTGACACAAGAGTGAAGCTACAGCCAGAGTGACACAAGAGTGAAGCTACAGCCAGAGTGACACAAGAGTGAAGCTACAGCCAGAGTGACACAAGAGTGAAGCTACAGCTAGAGTGACACAAGAGTGAAGCTACAGCCAGAGTGACACAAGAGTGAAGCTACAGCCAGAGTGACACAAGAGTGAAACTATATAGCCAGAGTGACACAAGAGTGAAGCTACAGCCAGAGTGACACAAGAGTGAAGCTACAGTCAGAGTGACACAAGAGTGAAGCTACAGCCAGAGTGACACAAGAGTGAAGCTACAGCCAGAGTGACACAAGAGTGAAACTATATAGCCAGAGTGACACAAGAGTGAAGCTACAGCCAGAGTGACACAAGAGTGAAGCTACAGCTAGAGTGACACAAGAGTGAAGCTACAGCTAGAGTGACACAAGAGTGAAGCTACAGCCAGAGTGACACAAGAGTGAAGCAACAGCCAGAGTGACACAAGAGTGAAACTATATAGCCAGAGTGACACAAGAGTGAAGCTACAGCCAGAGTGACACAAGAGTGAAGCAACAGCCAGTGACACAAGAGTGAAGCTACAGTCAGGTCAGAGTGACACAAGAGTGAAGCTACAGCCAGAGTGACACAAGAGTGAAACTATACAGCCAGAGTGACACAAGAGTGAAACTATACAGCCAGAGTGACACAAGAGTGAAGCTACAGCCAGAGTGACACAAGAGTGAAGCTACAGCCAGAGTGACACAAGAGTAAAGCTACAGCCAGAGTGACACAAGAGTGAAGCTACAGCCAGAGTGACACAAGAGTGAAGCTACAGCCAGAGTGACACAAGAGTGAAGCTACAGCCAGAGTGACACAAGAGTGAAGCTACAGCCAGAGTGACACAAGAGTGAAGCTACAGCCAGAGTGACACAAGAGTGAAGCTACAGCCAGAGTGACACAAGAGTGAAACTATATAGCCAGAGTGACACAAGAGTGAAGCTACAGCCAGAGTGACACAAGAGTGAAGCTACAGTCAGAGTGACACAAGAGTGAAGCTACAGCCAGAGTGACACAAGAGTGAAGCTACAGCCAGAGTGACACAAGAGTGAAACTATATAGCCAGAGTGACACAAGAGTAAAGCTACAGCCAGAGTGACACAAGAGTGAAGCTACAGCCAGAGTGACACAAGAGTGAAGCTACAGCCAGAGTGACACAAGAGTGAAGCTACAGCAGAGTGACACAAGAGTGAAGCTACAGTCAGGTCAGAGTGACACAAGAGTGAAGCTACAGCCAGAGTGACACAAGAGTGAAGCAACAGCCAGAGTGACACAAGAGTGAAACTATATAGCCAGAGTGACACAAGAGTGAAGCTACAGCCAGAGTGACACAAGAGTGAAGCTACAGCCAGAGTGACACAAGAGTGAAACTATATAGCCAGAGTGACACAAGAGTGAAGCTACAGCCAGAGTGACACAAGAGTGAAGCTACAGTCAGAGTGACACAAAAGTGAAGCTACAGCCAGAGTGACACAAGAGTGAAGCTACAGCCAGAGTGACACAAGAGTGAAACTATATAGCCAGAGTGACACAAGAGTAAAGCTACAGCCAGAGTGACACAAGAGTGAAGCTACAGCCAGAGTGACACAAGAGTAAAGCTACAGCCAGAGTGACACAAGAGTGAAACTATACAGCCAGAGTGACACAAGAGTGAAGCTACAGCCAGAGTGACACAAGAGTGAAGCTACAGCCAGAGTGACACAAGAGTGAAGCTACAGCCAGAGTGACACAAGAGTGAAACTATACAGCCAGAGTGACACAAGAGTGAAACTATACAGCCAGAGCGACACAAGAGTGAAGCTACAGCCAGAGTGACACAAGAGTGAAACTATACAGCCAGAGTGACACAAGAGTGAAGCTACAGCCAGAGTGACACAAGAGTGAAGCTACAGCCAGAGTGACACAAGAGTAAAGCTACAGCCAGAGTGACACAAGAGTGAAGCTACAGCCAGAGTGACACAAGAGTGAAGCTACAGCCAGAGTGACACAAGAGTGAAGCTACAGCTAGAGTGACACAAGAGTGAAGCTACAGCTAGAGTGACACAAGAGTGAAGCTACAGCCAGAGTGACACAAGAGTGAAGCAACAGCCAGAGTGACACAAGAGTGAAACTATATAGCCAGAGTGACACAAGAGTGAAGCTACAGCCAGAGTGACACAAGAGTGAAGCAACAGCCAGTGACACAAGAGTGAAGCTACAGTCAGGTCAGAGTGACACAAGAGTGAAGCTACAGCCAGAGTGACACAAGAGTGAAACTATACAGCCAGAGTGACACAAGAGTGAAACTATACAGCCAGAGTGACACAAGAGTGAAGCTACAGCCAGAGTGACACAAGAGTGAAGCTACAGCCAGAGTGACACAAGAGTAAAGCTACAGCCAGAGTGACACAAGAGTGAAGCTACAGCCAGAGTGACACAAGAGTGAAGCTACAGCCAGAGTGACACAAGAGTGAAGCTACAGCCAGAGTGACACAAGAGTGAAGCTACAGCCAGAGTGACACAAGAGTGAAGCTACAGCCAGAGTGACACAAGAGTGAAGCTACAGCCAGAGTGACACAAGAGTGAAACTATATAGCCAGAGTGACACAAGAGTGAAGCTACAGCCAGAGTGACACAAGAGTGAAGCTACAGTCAGAGTGACACAAGAGTGAAGCTACAGCCAGAGTGACACAAGAGTGAAGCTACAGCCAGAGTGACACAAGAGTGAAACTATATAGCCAGAGTGACACAAGAGTAAAGCTACAGCCAGAGTGACACAAGAGTGAAGCTACAGCCAGAGTGACACAAGAGTGAAGCTACAGCCAGAGTGACACAAGAGTGAAGCTACAGCTAGAGTGACACAAGAGTGAAGCTACAGTCAGGTCAGAGTGACACAAGAGTGAAGCTACAGCCAGAGTGACACAAGAGTGAAGCAACAGCCAGAGTGACACAAGAGTGAAACTATATAGCCAGAGTGACACAAGAGTGAAGCTACAGCCAGAGTGACACAAGAGTGAAGCAACAGCCAGTGACACAAGAGTGAAGCTACAGTCAGGTCAGAGTGACACAAGAGTGAAGCTACAGCCAGAGTGACACAAGAGTGAAACTATACAGCCAGAGTGACACAAGAGTGAAGCTACAGCCAGAGTGACACAAGAGTGAAACTATACAGCCAGAGTGACACAAGAGTGAAGCTACAGCCAGAGTGACACAAGAGTGAAGCTACAGCTAGAGTGACACAAGAGTGAAACTATACAGCCAGAGTGACACAAGAGTGAAACTATACAGCCAGAGTGACACAAGAGTGAAACTATACAGCCAGAGCGACACAAGAATGAAGCTACAGCCAGAGTGACACAAGAGTGAAGCTACAGCCAGAGTGACACAAGAGTGAAACTATATAGCCAGAGTGACACAAGAGTGAAGCTACAGCCAGAGTGACACAAGAGTGAAGCTACAGTCAGAGTGACACAAGAGTGAAGCTACAGCCAGAGTGACACAAGAATGAAGCTACAGTCAGAGTGACACAAGAATGAAGCTACAGCCAGAGTGACACAAGAGTGAAGCTACAGCCAGAGTGACACAAGAGTGAAACTATATAGCCAGAGTGACACAAGAGTGAAGCTACAGCCAGAGTGACACAAGAGTGAAGCTACAGTCAGAGTGACACAAGAGTGAAGCTACAG
>NIVC01002860.1:0-20000 GCA_002269645.1 Macrostomum lignano | reverse complement strand
CCGGAGACGAATTCGAACTGGGCAAAGAGAGACAGGAAGCAATCAAGGGAAGTGAGCCACCTCTCAGTGGGGCTAAAAAAAGGGGGCTGCAACAGCTAGCTGACTCATCAATTCGAGAACCTCCTGCTAGTTTAGTTGGTCTTGCACTTTTAACACGCGCCAGTTGCACAAATAAATTAGCAATATTGGACAGGCAGCTGCACTCTGAGCAAGCCATTCATTAATAAGGGTAAAGCATGCACTGACTTTGACTGAGTGTGATTTTTCAGTCTGAGATTTAGGGGCGTTAATGTATCAGCGTCAGAAGCCTACTGAATGAGGCGCCAATCTATCAGTGTCAGGAGGCGCCAATCTAGCGCCAATGTATCAGCCAACAGGAGGCGCCAATCTAGCGTCAATCTATCAGCCTCAGGAGGCGCCAATCTATCAGTGTCAGGAGACGCCAATCTATCAGTGTCAGGAGGTGCCAAAATCTAGCGCCAATCTATCAATGTCAGGAGGCGCCAATCTATCAGTGTCAGGAGGTGCCAATCTATCAGTGTCAGGAGGTGCCAAAATCTAGCGCCAATCTATCAATGTCAGGAGGCGCCAATCTATCAGTGTCAGGAGGTGCCAATCTAGCGTCAATCTATCAGCCTCAGGAGGCGCCAATCTATCAGTGTCAGGAGACGCCAATCTATCAGTGTCAGGAGACGCCAATCTATCAGTGTCAGGAGGTGCCAAAATCTAGCGCCAATCTATCAATGTCAGGAGGCGCCAATCTATCAGTGTCAGGAGGTGCCAATCTATCAGTGTCAGGAGGTGCCAATCTATCAGTGTCAGGAGGTGCCAATCTAGCGCCAATCTATCAATGTCAGGAGGCGCCAATCTATCAATGTCAGGAGGCGCCAATCTATCAGTGTCAGGAGGTGCCAATCTATCAGTGTCAGGAGGCGCCAATCTATCAGTGTAAGGAGGCGCCAATCTATCAATGTCAGGAGGCGCCAATCTATCAATGTCAGGAGGCGCCAATCTATCAGTGTCAGGAGGCGCCAATCTATCAGTGTAAGGAGGCGCCAATCTATCAGTGTAAGGAGGCGCCAATCTATCAGTGTCAGGAGGAACCAAGCTAACAGTGTCAGGAGGCGCCAATTTAACAGTCAGGAGGCGCTAATCTAACAGTGTCAGGAGGTGCTAATCTATCAGTGTCAGGAGGCGCCAATCTATCAGTGTCAGGAGGCGCCAATCTAGCGCCAATCTATCAATGTCAGGAGGCGCCAATCTAACAGTGTCAGGAGGCGCTAATCTAACAGTGTCAGGAGGTGCTAATCTATCAGTGTCAGGAGGCGCCAATCTATCAGTGTAAGGAGGCGCCAATCTATCAGTGTCAGGAGGCGCCAATCTATTAGTGTCAGGGAGTGGCACATTCTACACGTGGCAAAATATGCAAGTGAGCACTAATTATTAATATCAAGGCACAATAAAAGCCGCTTACTTATTCCAGGGCAAGATGCAGAGGCCGCAGCATTTGTTAAGATCGTCCAGATTCTTCTCGGCATCTTTCATGTCCTGGTTGATGTGGTCCATGCCCTCCTCAACGCGGTCCAGTTGCTCTGGAGTTGAATCAATCAATGAAAATTAGTTAACTTTTATAAAAGCTTCATAACACAGCGATTGGGGGTATTTAGTATTCAGTTATAAATAAGACTCATGCACTTGAATTATTGACATGGCTGTGAGACATGGCTGTGAGTCATGGCTGTGAGACATGACTATGAGACATGGCTGTGAGACATGGCTGTGAGTCATGGCTGTGAGACATGGCTGTGAGACATGGCTGTAAGACATGGCTGTGAGACATGTCTGTGAGACATGGCTGTGAGACATGGCTGTGAGTCATGGCTGTGAGACATGGCTGTGGGACATGGCTGTGAGACATGGCCGTGAGACATGGCTGTAAGACATGGCTGTGAGACATGTCTGTGAGACATGGCTGTGAGACATGGCTGTGAGTCATGGCTGTGAGTCATGGCTGTGAGACATGGCTGTGGGACATGGCTGTGAGACATGGCCGTGAGACATGGCTGTGAGACATGGCTGTGAGACATGGCTGTGAGACATGGCTGTGAGACATGTCTGTGAGACATGGCTGTGAGACATGGCTGTGAGTCATGGCTGTGAGTCATGGCTGTGAGACATGGCTGTGGGACATGGCTGTGAGACATGGCCGTGAGACATGGCTGTGAGACATGTCTGTAAGACATGGCTGTGAGACATGTCTGTGAGACATGGATGTGAGACATGTCTGTGAGACATGGCTGTGAGACATGGCTGTGGGACATGCCGCCTAAGAATATTGATTTCCTTAAATAAATTTACAATGGTTCAGGTCTAAGAGGAGTCAGAAGGGCATGTGCTGTAAAAAATGACGTGAGACTACACTAAAATAAATTTATATATAAATTAAATTTGTTAACTCAAAACACTAAAGGTCAGTTGGTAAAGAGACCAAACGTAGTTATTAGTGAGCAAAATTAGTATATATTAAGACCGATTACGACATCAACAAGCGCTTGCATAGCAAAGCCAAAACAACGAATTTCGTGTATAAAGGATGATTGCAATTCTTACCGCCCTGATCGTCTAACATGACGAGGGTTGAAATGCCGGCCTCCTTTGCCTGCACAGTTTGGTCATTGGGTGCGATTGAGAACGATGCAGTGAATTCTGGGTAGTGTCTGGGTAGGTTTGACAGGGATGATCTTTGTGTCTGGGTAGGTGTGACAGGGATGATCTTTGTGTCTGGGTAGGTGTGACAGGGGTGACCTTGGTGTCTGAGTAGGTGTGACAGGGGTGACCTTGGTGTCTGGGTAGGTGTGACAGTGACCTTGGTGTCTGGGTAGGTGTGACAGGGGTGATCTTTGTGTCTGGGTAGGTGTGACAGGGATGATCTTTGTGTCTGGGTAGGTGTGACAGTGACCTTAGTGTCTGGGTAGGTGTGACAGTGACCTTGGTGTCTGGGTAGGTGTGACAGGGGTGATCTTTGTGCCTGGGTAGGTGTGACAGGGGTGACCTTAGTGTCTGGGTAGGTGTGACAGGGGTGACCTTGGTGTCTGGGTAGGTGTGACAGGGGTGACCTTGGTGTCTGGGTAGGTGTGACAGGGGTGACCTTGGTGTCTGGGTAGGTGTGACAGGGGTGACCTTGGTGTCTGGGTAGGTGTGACAGGGGTGACCTTGGTGTCTGGGTAGGTGTGACAGGGGTGACCTTGGTGTCTGGGTAGGTGTGAAAGGGGTGACCTTAGTGTCTGGGTAGGTGTGACAGGGGTGACCTTAGTGTCTGGGTAGGTGTGACAGGGATGATCTTTGTGTCTGGGTAGGTGTGACAGGGGTGACCTTGGTGTCTGGGTAGGTGTGACAGTGACCTTGGTGTCTGGGTAGGTGTGACAGTGACCTTGGTGTCTGAGTAGGTGTGACAGGGGTGATCTTTGTGTCTGGGTAGGTGTGACAGTGACCTTGGTGTCTGGGTAGGTGTGACAGTGAATTGTCTGGGAGTTAAATCTAATTTCTGAGAGTAGACTTATAAGCAAACGACTATTAGCAAGGACTTCAAAAAGTCCATGGACTCAAGTGAGAGGTCGGGCACCCTGAACAGAGTTGTCTGCAGTTGTCACGCATGGTTTCCCTGCCAAGCAGGATGAAGCGGACTCTGCTGCTGAAAGGAACTCAGTGGCTGGCGGAGCACTAAACCGAGGCTGAGAAGAAGAAAATTAATTAAATTTCTTGCCCAAAACTCCTAGGATGCTCACTAATTTGCCAGCTTTTTGCGCACTCCAGCAGTTACCTTGCGCTCCCCTTAGTCTGTCAATTCAAGCTTTTCTTGCCCGAGGGAAAGAAGGAGCAGCCGCAGGCTGATGACAGGCCAAAATTGGGGGCGTTGAAGGCTTGGAGACTAATGGTAAGGCATGTCTGAGCCAGACAGACTCCGATCGACTTTTGTTGTTTATGCATTTACCATAGCGATCAAGAGGGCTGCCTCGAGTGCAATTCAAACACAGCCGAGAGAAGCTGAATGGAACAGATGAGGCGAGGCTGCCTCGAGTGCAATTCAAACACAGCCGAGAGAAGCTGAATGGAACAGATGAGGCGAGGCTGCCTCGAGTACAATTCAAACACAGCCGAGAGAAGCTGAATGGAACAGATGAGGCGAGGCTGCCTCGAGTGCAATTCAAACACAGCCGAGAGAAGCTGAATGGAACAGATGAGGCGAGGCTGCCTCGAGTGCAATTCAAACACAGCCGAGAGAAGCTGAATGGAACAGATGAGGCGAGGCTGCCTCGAGTGCAATTCAAACACAGCCGAGAGAAGCTGAATGGAACAGATGAGGCGAGGCTGCCTCGAGTGCAATTCAAACACAGCCGAGAGAAGCTGAATGGAACAGATGAGGCGAGGCTGCCTCGAGTGCAATTCAAACACAGCCGAGAGAAGCTGAATGGAACAGATGAGGCGAGAAAAATTCTGGAAACTTATGGGACCCAAAAAATTGCAATTTTTTTCATCTCCGATCTAGCGCTGGCCCAAAGTTGGAAATTGGCAGAAGTGTAGTACGCTCGTAGCTGATGAAGATGAAGAGCCGTGGGAGGCTGAGAATTGGTTTGAAGAGTTTTCGAATCCGCAGGCTGCCACCTGATGCTGTTCAGCCAGGATGGCCACTCCAGTGCAAGGGAGGCCACTTGAGGCCCGAATATAATAAACAGAGAATTAATATTCCTAGTTACCGGGACTTTACAAATAAATAACAAAGCTTACGTCTTCGCACAGTGCGACCATTCTCCTTGTGGACTCCAGAGACTGAAACGGTGCAGTGGAAGGGTTTGCCAGTAATGAGGGATTATTATTGAGTCAGTGATTGCGCCTAAGGGCATTCAATAAATTCAGCATTGCACTAAAGTACAAAATTAGCTTATGAAGATCACCTGCAGCCAGCATGTGTTTGATCTCAAGTGGCTTGTCAAGGATATTTCCCATAGTATAATGCTCAACAGGGAGTTGCTGAGATGCCAATGCTCAATGGGGAGTTGCTGATGCCAGTGCTCAAGACAATGCGGAGTTGCTGATGGCAGTGCTCAATGGGGAGTTGCTGATGCCAGTGCTCAAGACAATGGGGAGTTGCTGATGCCAGTGCTCAATGGGGAGTTGCTGATGCCAGTGCTCAAGACAATGGGGAGTTGCTGATGCCAGTGCTCAATGGGGAGTTGCTGATGCCAGTGCTCAATGGGGAGTTGCTGATGCCAGTGCTCAATGGGGAGTTGCTGATGCCAGTGCTCAAGACAATGCGCAGTTGCTGATGCCAGTGCTCAATGGGGAGTTGCTGATGCCAGTGCTCAAGACAATGCGCAGTTGCTGATGCCAGTGTTCAATGGGGAGTTGCTGATGCCAGTGCTCAAGACAATGCGCAGTTGCTGATGCCAGTGTTCAATGGGGAGTTGCTGATGCCAGTGCTCAAGACAATGCGGAGTTGCTGATGCCAGTGCTCAAGACAATGGGGAGTTGCTGATGCCAGTGCTCAATGGGGAGTTGCTGATGCCAGTGCTCAAGACAATGCGGAGTTGCTGATGGCAGTGCTCAAGACAATGGGGAGTTGCTGAGATGCCATGGCTCAATGGGGAGTTGCTGAGATGCTAATTCTTGAAATGATGATACAGGTATTGTAGGACAGACAGTTTGAGTTTGCAAGTTTAGTGCTAAAAAAACATAAAAATCCCCATCAACTCACTAATGCGTTGACGCAAAATCGGGCCTTCAAATAAACTTAAGGATTGGTCCTTGCATCCCCAAAAAACAGATGAAAAAATTAATTCCGTGTTCTAATTTCCATTTTCATCTGTTTGTTCTTCATCTTACTGTCCTGTCTGCGCGTCACCTCGAGCAGTAAGCGGATTATCCCAGCTTCAGCAATGCTGGCAATCAGCTGTGCCAAACAGGGATTAGGGGGGTGGGGGTGGAGGCAGATCAAGCAAGGCGCCCAGGCCGGCCAAGAATAAAGGGCGGGGCCGCGGCCGCCAACCCCGGCCCGAGGGGCGGATACAAGCGATCTGTCCGGTCAGCGTAAGCAGAGATGCCGCAGCACGGGTGGTCAACGAGCATATCGAGCGGGGGGAACGAGTCGTGTAGGGGAGACTGGAGGCTGGCCTGCTGAGGAAAGAGAATAATAAATGCGAGACGCGCACAGGCAGTGAATAGCGGGGAGTCGTCCTGCTCCTCCTAGCCGGGGGGGGGGACTGTCGGAATGATGATGGGGTACAGGAGAAATAAAACAGATTGAGCGCCCCGCTTGCTCAAACGCGCGCGACACCGCGGCGAATATATCGGCTGGAGATTTTTATGACAGCCCGCCGATAAGCCGCCGCCGCATTGTTCTGAGCCAGATTATGCGGGATCGTTAATTGCTCTCCGTCACTGCAGGCACCGCCTGTGCGCCTGCCTTGGTGCCTGCCTGTCTGCCAACCTGCCTGTTTAACTGTCTGCCCGCCTGCCTGTCTGCCAACCTGCCTGTCTAACTGGCTGCCTGTCTGCCAACCTGCCTGTTTAACTGTCTGCCTGTCTGCCAGCCTGCCTGTTTAACTGTCTGCCTGTCTGCCAACCTGCCTGTTTAACTGTCTGCCTGTCTGCCAACCTGCCTGTCTGCCAACCTGCCTGTCTGCCAACCTGCCTGTCTGCCAACCTGCCTGTCTGCCAACCTGCCTGTCTGCCAACCTGCCTGTCTGCCAACCTGCCTGTCTGCCAACCTGCCTGTCTAACTGTCTGCCTGCCTGTCTGCCAACCTGCCTGTTTAACTGTCTGCCTGCCTGTCTGCCAACCTGCCTGTCTAACTGTCTGCCTGTCTGCCAACCTGCCTGTTTAACTGTCTGCCTGCCTGTCTGCCAACCTGCCTGTCTAACTGTCTGCCTGTCTGCCAACCTGCCTGTCTAACTGTCTGCCTGTCTGCCAACCTGCCTGTCTAACTATCTGCCTGTCTGCCAACCTGCCTGTTTAACTGTCTGCCTAACTGTCTGCCTGTCTTTCCAACCTGCCTGTCTGTCAACCTGCCTGTCTGCCAACCTGTCTGCCTGTCTGTCTGCTAACCTGCCTGCCTGTCTGTCTATCTGTCTGTCTGTCTGTCTGTCTGTCTGTCTGTCTGTCTGTTTGTCTACCTATCTGCTAGTCTGTTTTTTCAGTCAGTCTGTTTTTCTGTCTGCAATGTCTTAGCCCGGTTATTCTTCCCACCAATCCGTCCGACTGCACTTCACTGCCTGTCTCCTCTGCGCTGCTTTGTCAAGCCTAATCCCTTCAAACTCGCGCAGAGCCTTTCTCTCCAATAGAAGTTCATTTAATCGTGGAAATGGAGAGAAGCTGGAAATGCGGAAGTTCATACAATAATTAAGCAATGAGAACTGAGCAGTAACCCCCTGGCAGGAAGGGGGACAAAGACGGCTGTCAAAGGAGGATTCCGATTGGCGGGGGAGGTGCAAATGAGCAATGAAACGCACTTCGTTCTGAGCCCGGTCGATCTCCATCATGAGCTCCTCGGCCTCGGTGAGCGGACGCGGCTCGCCATTCTCGTCCAGATGGACGCCCCCGACATCAGCGGGCTGGTTTCGCCGATTAGACATCCTGGGCGCCTCGACAATTATTTTTATTCAGACGGAGTTACCGGGAAAACTGATGGGCTCACTGGGATAAACAGACACCCACGGAGCCGCTCCGACCTGCCGTCTCATTCATATCCTAGTATTGTCACTTTTATTTCAAGCCCGGTCGATAGTAACCGGGTAGACAGAGAGACAGGGGAGGAGTGCCAGGAATAACTGGGAGCCGAGCCCGCGGGTTGGCTGGCAGGCTCGGGGAAAGAGTTTGCATAGCCCGCCAGGCTCAGCCTGAGGCTGGAGCGGGGGAGTTGAGAGGGCGAGTTTTCTACAGGCAGACTGGGATTGGGGAGAATTAGGACGGCTCAATGCGAGGCAGACCCCGAGCCATAGACACTGTGGCTGAGACGGCGGGCCACTGAGGTGGGATAACTGCGGTAGGCTGAATGGCTCTGCCGACAATTCCTCTTCTTCTCTTTCAAAGTAAGCAAGTAGTTGCAGCAGCAGCAGCCGGCTCGCACTAATAGTCAAGGCAGAAATGGAAAGGATGGAGTGTGGGGGGCTGGAGACTGGGACGGAAAAGTAGTCCAGCTGGAGCTGCAGAAGGGGAGGATAACTGCTCTAGGTCTCAAGGTCGCATGCCTGACAACTAGCAGCTTGCCACTTGCCCACGGCGGATCCACCCAACCTTTAGCCTCCTCAGCTAAAGCTTCATCAGCATCAGCCAGGGAAGAGAGAAAAGTCGATTTTTTACAACTAGAAGCCCCGTTGCTCCGTGCATGCACTATGCCGTGGGGTTTAATTTTCTAGCGTGTAACACCCAGCACAGTCTGAGACATTCAGCAGAGGAAATTGAGAAAGGGAGGCGGCAGACGGCTACCTTTGCCACTTCCCGCACACGCTCAGGGATCAATAAAGCTCAGGGCGAGGAGATTGTAAAAATGAAAGTTAAGTTAAACCGTTAAACGAATTCAGAGCTGGAGTCTGCAGAGTCCCAACTTCCAAAGCCACGCACCGATAGCCACACAGCACATTAGGGTTCGGCCGAGCTTGATGTTTTTTGGTGATTTGGTACAGCAGTTATTGTTAGTTTCTTAACGAAAATGGTGTACAAAAGAAAAAGCTAAAAAGCCAAAAAGACGATTCTTTGATGGTTGACATGGCGATTGTTTTATGGCTGATATGGCGATTGTTTTATGGCTGACATGGCGATTGTTTTATGGCTGACATGGCGATTGTTTTATGGCTGACATGGCGATTGTTTTATGGCTGATATGGCGATTGTTTTATGGCTGACATGGCGATTGTTTTATGGCTGACATGGCGATTGTTTTATGGCTGACATGGCGATTGTTTTATGGCTGATATGGCGATTGTTTTATGGCTGACATGGCGATTGTTTTATGGCTGACATGGCGATTGTTTTATGGCTGATATGGCGATTGTTTTATGGCTGATATGGCGATTGTTTTATGGCTGACATGGCGATTGTTTTATGGCTGACATGGCGATTGTTTTATGGCTGACATGGCGATTGTTTTATGGTTGACATGGCGATTGTTTTATGGCTGACATGGCGATTGTTTTATGGCTGACATGAGGCTTTTTATAGTTGACATGGTGAATCTTTTATTTTAATTCCTTTTCGTTAAATCTGCCTCAGTTTAAAAAGATTTTAATTAATAAAGTCAAACCCGGTAGCTACATTAGCAGTTCAGTCTGTTCATATCTATGCTAGGTTTCATGAAATTTATGGGCTTTGTTTAAGGAAAATCATGTCTAATTGAACTTCTACTGGATGCCGATACTCAAAAGATACTCAATGGTGACCGTACATACAGACCAGACTATAACGGGTACAACAACAATAATAAAGTTGTTAAGCGAAGCAATCGTTAGGCCCGATGGACAAACTCAGAGCTGACCGGTACCCCGAGCTTCTCATCTCTCTCATTTCCTTTCCTTTCCTCGACTGGACAAGGGAGGCAGGCAGAATCCGAGCAAGGCAAGCGGAAGCTTCGGCAGCGGCGGCGGGGGACGCAAGACAGCCGCCTGTCTGTGCTTCCCGCCTGTCTGCTCCATCGTTGGATATTTGATTTGATGGGACAGCGCAGGCGGGCCAGAGGCATAAGCAGCAGCAGTGAGATAGCCAAGAGGAAGAGAATGAGTCTGATTTGCCAGTGTCAGCCAGCAGGGAAATTAACCCAATCAAGGCCACACGAAGCCTCTCAAATGAGTGTAATAAAAAACGCACACATCAGCACGCGCGAACTCAGCGAAGCCAGGCGGGCCACAACTTCCCGCACCCCCTATCTATCCAATGGGATGATAACTGCTCGAATTTTTGCATGACATTCAGTTGCTAGCCAGAGGCGACTATTTATATAAAGAGGCCCTGTCCTAAATCCACGGGGAGCTCAGGCGCTTAAGGCTTTGCAGAAGCAGATGCTGCAGAGCTAATCGCCTGCGGAAGAAGTCAGAAAGATGGGCCTTGCTAAGTGTTTAGCCGACAAGCGGCGAGTCGCTTCAATTTCTGCTTTCGAAGAAGCACGCACTTTTGCCTACATGCATGGTTGCTACAGCCGTACGCAGCCTTCAGATGCGCCGCGCAATAGCTGCGGCTGAGCTGTCGGTTGCACATCTGCCCATTAGGGCACGTGTAATCAATTATAGGATTTTTCGTTTGATTTCATAAAATTGTCATTTGATTTCGTCCATAGAAGTTGGCAGCGCGGCCATAGAGTCTATGGCAATAAAGTGCGCTGTTTTCCAATTGAATTCATAACTTTGCCACTTCATTTCGACATACCCAGTAGAAAGGCAACAGAAAAGTCGATGCGCTTGTCCAGTACAGAAAGAACTGTTAAAAACAGAAAGCTGTGTATTTAAGTCACATGAGGAAGTAGGCAGTTGCAATCAGTGAAATCAGTTATGTCCGCCAAAGTTAATGCTCGTTCGCTGCAACAAGCTACAAATTTCACATTATCTGCTGCTCATTGATGCACAGGGGCAGAAACCGCATCACATGTCGTTCCCAGGCAAGAACTTCGCGGCGGAAATTTCCTCTAGTGCAACGTAGCCGCAGCGGAAAAGCATCATGAGTCTCCACTGCGTTAGGTTGATGCCATCAGGCGGATAGCTAAGTTCCTGTTGAAGCTCAGGTGTTGCTAGCTGGCGTTTAAGCGAAGCCTTGAGACAACTGTGTGCCTGCTCCGCGGCGTTAAGAAATGGAGAGTACGGTGGCAGAGTTAGTTCACAGTTGAATACGATTGGCCGCGTTTATACGTTTCCAATGGACGCGTATGCAGCCATTTTTAGGCACACAAGGAAGGTGACTCTTGCCCAAGAGGACACGTTCATATAGGCTTTTCATTTCTATGAGAGGTTTGGCCATAGATATTCACCCACTGATATCCCAGCCCCCTCTGGCAGTGTTTGAGCCACTCCGCGCGTCAAGTCGAAATGAAGTGGCAAAGTCATGAATTCAATCGGAAAACAGCGCACTTTATTGCCATAGACTCTATGGCCGCGCTGCCAACTTCTATGGACGAAATCAAATGACAATTTCATGAAATCAAACGAAAAATCCTATATTAATTATTATAATTATTATGGTTGCTAGCAATCATTAATAACCCAAAACCACGATAGTTCAACGCGCAGATGTACTATTGTTAATTGTTTCCAAAACAATTTAACTACCTTTTTGGGGAGTAAGAGGGCGGAGGAACAACTCAAAGTCAAAGCTCTGTCTAGGCCATAGACATGCTTGGGTGTGTTAGGCCATAGACATATTTGGGTGTGTTAGATAGACATCTAAAAGTGCAGACATCCCAAACTGTCTTTCTTTTCATGAAATAGCTTACACATTCTTCATTACTACTGAACTCAAAGTAGAGAAGCAGTAATATCTAAGTGGCCCATGCTAAAAGCTTTCCAAGACTGTACGACCTTCGCGTCCAGATCTTTCAGCAATGCTGAACTATTGAATGGCACTCAAGCAACAAAATCAGCTGATTAAGGATATAAAAAATCAGCTTAAAGGGCACAGCAATCGTCAATAACAACCAAGAAAAGAAAGGTGAAGTAAGTAAAGTAAAGAAAAAAATGATAGAAAAATGTAAAATACTTCCTTTAGACGAAATAAAAATTCAATTAAAAAACAAAAATAATAACTGAAAGAACTGATCACAGATCAACTGTAAATAGATCTAGCATTAACTTACAAGCCAATATGCACTTACCAGGCATGGCCAGTAGACTATGCAATCTATAAAACAAGTATATACACTGATCACTCTACTGGTAAGTAGCATACCTAAAAAACAGTGCTTTGAATGCTAAAAATTTTGTACTACCTAGAAGTGCAATAAAACTGAAACTGTTAATAAAACATACCTCATCAGTTTTTTGATTCATTAGAAGTTGAATTTCTTCCAATTCCGTTTTGGGAACTGGTTGGTCATTGCTTTCTGCCATTCTGTGCACAGATGTGAATGCAGAAAGTCAATATTTTTCCATAGTTCTATAATATAACTCAAACAAAATGCATCAAAGACATGACAAATTCAAATGCAAATAACTGCCTTAAGGCAAAAATATGCTTCAGTTTATTCTTGAATGCTCTGTTTGCATAAAAAAACTTTATTTAACTCCTATTATGTCAAAAAATAATATAGTGAATCATATTTATGAAATTTTCATTACCTTTTTTTTAAAGTTTCAAATCAACTATACTCTGACAATTTAATATTTAATAATATAAGGCTAAAGCAATTAAGACTAATTGCATAGTTTCAATTTCTGAATGCCATATTATTGACTTTATTGTTTAATATTCTGTGTTATCAATAGCAAATCCAGATAAGGCCAACTTTATAAAAGCATTTTTATCCTTTTAAGAATGGGGATAGTTTTTCCTATTTTAACAAAGATAAGTTTCCTGACTATGGAAGTGTGTCTATAGGGGGCACAATCTATATCAAATGTGAAATCTATAAGAAATGATGCTTAATAGAAAAAGACCTATATTATTATACACATATTTGGCCAGTTGAAAAATACTACATATGAGATGGTTTAACTTATCAATATATAACTAGAACTAAACTATAACAAAAGAATACAATTTTCAAAATACAATATGCTAAACTTGTCATGGTTGCTAGTTAGATTATTATATTCTATTTTATCATATTATATAATGAAGTGACAAGGAGCAAAGTAGCCATTAATAATAAATAAAATTGCATTGAATATAGATAACAATATATACAAAGCTATTTAACTAGAAATTTAGACACTGTAATAATCTTCTAGTGAGAAAGTCACTAATATTAAAAAATGGATATCAAGTCTCGAATATTAAAATTTTTATCCAAAATCTAAACATTTCAAACTTTTACTTCATTTATAATTTTTCTGACTATAATTTGCTTAGAATAGACATGCTTAGTAGATAATGAAAATACTTCCTCAGTTAGGTTAGTATATGCTACTTAAGATAACAAAGTGACTAAAACAAAGGAGGAGAAGACAAGAGAGAAGAAAGAAAAGGATAAGAAAGAATAAAATAAGAGAGGAAAAAGTAGAATATAAGAAAGGAGAGAAAAAAGAAAGGATAAAAGAAAAAAGAGGATAGGAAAAGAAAGGACAAAAGAGAAGAAGACAGAAAAAAAGAGAAAGGAAAAGGGAAAAATAAATGGGATAAGAGAAAAGAAAAGAGAAGAGACATAAACCTAAATTAGGCCAGATTGCTACTATAAAGTTTCAAAGGACCTAAGGGCTAAAGGACCCCTGCCCTAGATAATAAAATGACAAATGGCAAAATGATTAAGAACCATTGCCTCTATATCTTGCCATGTATCAATTTACAATTAGTTTCCTCTATTAAGAACCTTATAGAGCTGACTAGGCCTAATATTAATGTCAATGATCATTTGTAACAAATAAAATATATTTATTCTTTTATTAATTAAATAAAGCATGTTAATATTAGAATTGAATTAAGCCTTTGCTACCCAGTGATGCAACTAAGGGAGGGTCACGGAGGGCCTGTTAGGCCATAGGTTCTCTACTATTTTAAGGCCTACTTTGGATTTTTTAAAAAAGAATTTGAAAAACCCTTTTTTTCTTTTTAACAATTTTAATTTTAGAAACAATAGTTTACTATTAAATTTGAAGTCATACTCAAACAAAAACTTGTTAGGCCTTAGGGCCTAATCATTAGGATAGAGATGAATATAAATAGAATAAATTGTATAAAATTAAGATTAGAAGCAAGCATTGATCTTGTTGACTAGGTGCTCTGGCCTTTGTCTCTACCTTGCTTTATTCTTCTTAGATCCTTTGAAACTTATATCTTCTTTTTTGTTTCTTCTATTTTCTTTTTCTTATGTATTTTTTTCCCTATCTTTTCTCTCTCCATTCTCTTGTCAATATTCCTTCATCTTTTCTGTCTTATCTTTGCTCTCTTATCTTTCTTTTTTTCTACTCTTTGATAGTATTATAATTGCCCCTTTAGTTTTTATTAGGCCCCAACTAGCCCTCTTATCCTGAAAATGAAACTTTTGGATATATCCCTAATACTACATTGTTTGGTAGGCCTATTTATAGTTTAGAAAGCAATTGACGGTTCCTGGACACTTCGTCATCTTACTACTTCGTCATCCACTCATATTTCTAGACACTTCGTCATCTTACCACTTTGTCATCTACGATACTATTGTGGACACATCGTCATCTACTCCCTGGACACTTCGTCATCCACTTTGTCTGAAAAACTTATTGAATGAATAGCTATATGTAACTTTGTCAGCTAAGTTGTATTGAGTAGTCATAAATATAGGTGGCTACACTGAGTATTAACTAATTGATTAACTAACTGATAATTAATGTGGATTAACTACGACAGGGGAAGAGCTGGAGAAGAGAAGATATCGCGATCAGTACAAAATTAAATTCTACTCGCGGTTTTGAATACCATACAAAATCTTGTAATCATACAATGAAACAAAAATAATAATGAATTGTAAATTTGCATACCTGAATAGCAAAATTAAATACAATTTAAAAAATAAATAATAATAAATACTAAAAAATACACTATTCATAAACATAATTAAATCTACATTGTTACAACTCCACACATGGTTGTGGAAGCAAAGCTATAATAAAATTACAATCAACACTTGTACACATATAGCGTGCATTTAGATGCCAATTATAGCAAGAAGTTGAATCCCTAAACGTGTATTTAATCATATATTTTACATACTATTGATTGAGAAACAATTTACATATATAAAAAACAATCGAATAACAATTTTACAGCTTTGCGAAATCTTGCGATGACGAAGTGTCCTTAAAATTTGGTCACTTCGTCATCTAGATTTCTAACAATTTTTTTGTATGATGAAGTGTCCAAAAACCATGGTCACTTCATCATCTGGATGACGAACTGGTAAGATGACAAAGTGTCCAGGAACCGCAATTGACATATATCATGTATGCTAGGATTTCCTGGCATACAAGTTACAATAGAGGTATTAGCAATTTTCAATATACATTACTTTAATAAACATCCTAGTATAAGCCTACATGATGATACAAATATAGTAGAAACACAAACACTCTTAATGACATATTTTTAGTCCTAGCATACAAACAAAAGCATGCTTTTCCCACTGATTGGACTGTGGCATACATTAATATATGATTTGAACTATGGAGGGTAAATCTCAAATTGAAATATACGTAAGTTATAAACAAATTTTTTCTTTCAGCATGAATTTAATTGTTAAACCAGAAGTATTTGTACATAAATTTAACTTTTATTTATAAAAAACTGATTGAAAAATGTGTCTTTAAACTTTTAGCCAGAGCTTATGCTTTTATCGTGGCGATAGCGACCGAAAACGTATTTTTCTGACTTGTACTTTAAGTACGTTTTTTTGTTTCATAACGCTCTTTTGTGTACGTGTACTATTTTTGTCTATGGGACAATGACTGAAAATATAGGGGAAAACCTTTATCTGTGAGCTTGTGGATATTTTACGGCTGTGTTTTCAATATTTATGAACTTATTTAGCCCTGTCTTAATTGCATGACACTTGTCTACTGTTGAAAAATTCCTGTAAGGTGTAGGTTTTCTGATAAACAACGCCAAACATTTTGATCTTTAGTGATTCATTCTTTCAGAGACATTTTAAATATTGTTATTTTGTTTTATCTGCGACTGTCAATGCATTGTTACTTACTTATGCCTATTGATGTTACATTTTGACTTTTTTCATGAGCACAAAATTTCCTGTAAGGTGTAAGTTTACTCAGCTCATAAGCATGTAAATGTTCCCAAAACTTGTTATTATGTAGAAAAATACTAAACAAAGAGTAGTTTTTTATTGCATGTTCTTGTGATTTTACTAAAGAAGTATAGACCTTATTAAGTTCATTATATGGGTTTTTACCATTTATAGCCAACTAACATACTTAAGTAAGCAGTTTGTTTATTTTTGTATGAAAATCTTTGATGAATTCGCTTGTAATGATATTCAATTTTGATCTTATGTGTATATTTTGAGCTCTAATGTTTGGTAATCCATATAAATATTCTAATTTGTTTTTGCCAATGTATTTAATATATTCCTCCAATGTTATCATATTTGAATGCCTATTTGGGCTAGCAAAAGACAATAGGTATGGCAGGAACAGGAACCCTTAGAAACAGTTTGCATGGTTAGGAGAAAGCAAAAAGAATCCTGGTATTGCATACTTTTATTGTATTTAATGACACCTTAGAAAGCCTTTTTACTCATAATTAGGAAGCACAATCTATCTACTTCTATTTGTATTTATATCTCAATATCTGTGTGTAGCAGTATATGTTTACCTTGCAATTTGAATGCCATATCTATTATTTCTATTTAGTCATTTTCAATTGTACTCTGCTATCTTGGTATTCATTTACAAAAATACAAAGTGAGAGTCTATCTGTCTATTTGCAAATTTTGGCAATTTTCAATGTAGACATTCCTAAAATTACTACAGTTATTTTCTTTAAATTGATACCAGATAACATTAAGATGATAATACCTCATTCTTATATGGTTTCTATTTTCTACAATACACAAATTTACTTCAAAATTCATTTCTTGTCTGGAATAAAAGTGGATATTGCATGATAATAGAATATATTTATATGTATCTCTATAGTACAGTGCAAGAAGGGAGTGTTGGCCATGATGGCATAGCAGTCATGAGGGTAGAAAGAATTGCTGGGCTGGGCCAATGCCAAATGCCACACATGCACATTGTTTCACATGTGCACTGTGTAGTTACAGTGTTGGGCATAAAAACTAACACATCTATGTAAGAGTTTGAAATCCTATATACTGTATTTGTACTGTCAGTTGCATCTTATCCTGGCCTGTACATCTGTTGCTTTCTCTTAGCATACTGTATTACCTTTCTCTCAGCATATATATATGTTTTAGTTTCCAGTTTAACATTTGCCATTTGCCATTTACATTTTTCTTAGTTTTCAGTGCCATATCTGCTTTATATAGTATTTTTCAGTCTGTAAGTTTTCTGTTTTTTTTTTCTTTTTGCCAGTATCTTTTTGGCTTTTATTTACTGTTGTACATTTTCCCAGTGCGAGTAACTGTACGCTTTTAATTTCATTGCATTTTTATGGTCTGCACTTCTTTATATAAGTCCAGTGCAGTTCAAGTATCTGTTTCAGTCTGTTTTTTCTTGCACATTTTAAAGTAGAAATGGGAAATATACATGCAATTTTTTGTTTTGCTTTAATTTACAAACAAACATCTACATTCTACAGACGATATATTTGATCAGTGATGGAAACCTTAGTCAAAACTTCAAAAGTAAAATGTATAAGTATATTTTTTAACTTCTAGCTTTTTAGCAGTATGAGAGAACAGCAGCTTTGAGTTCTTTGTCAAGAAATTAAGGGAAAGTATTGGTGTTATTTTTGTGGTATGGCTTGCAATTTGATAGTTGCAAAACTTGATTCAGTTGAATTAAAGAGACAAACGTGTAATTTAAAGAAAATTCAATACATTTGCTTAATTAAAATATGTTCAAGTTGAATACTAGATCCATGATCCATCGGTGTCAGTCTGAATATTACAGAATTTGTAGTTTCGCCATATTAAATTTTAGTAAAGATAAATAAACCAATTGGCGTCGTTTCATTGCCATCAATAATAAACTCCGTTCGTTATCAGTCCGTCAACGGGATATGTTGTCGATATATATATAAAAAATGGTTTAGGTACCGTATATTCCGTTTATATTAAATCAGGCAGATTCTTAGCACGTTAAATTAAGTAACTATAAACAGCCTCAATTTATAACAAAATGTTTCTTAAAAACAAAGAATATTTTGTGTATACTACAAACCAATAGAAATTTAACTCTAAAAAACAAAAACTACAATTTTGTATGTTAAATAAACAAACAGTTTATCTTCGGTATTAATCGTTGTCAGAATACCCTTCGAAAAAACAAACAGCATTCTTCTTGAAATTCAGGCCTACTTGTGGTTTTAAGTAGAAAAATTATTATATTATTGTTTAATCTTCAGAGGTAAAGCATTATTTTGCATGCCACAGAACTTTTATTTTTTGTCAATTTTTTTACTTCTGTGTTGAGATTTACCCTGGAGTATGGTTTGGCACTATTTTGAATTTAGCATGCATATTTAAGGGTAGAGCCTAGCTACACCAAAAAATTACTAAGCTTAAAGTAAAACTTTTCTTCAACTAGGCCTCATATTTTATAACTTGTCTTTATTTTTTAGAGTGCATAGGGGCCTAGGGCCCTAGGCCTAGGCTGATAAATAAATAGTAAAGATTAATATCAAGTGCCTAAAAGACCTGCTTTAAGACCAAGATGTTTGCCTAAGCATGACATGAAGGATTGAGGGCATGCTTAACAATGTTTGCCTACAAAATTTTTGCTTCTACACAATTTAGATTGTGTCCTAGCTAGGTATAATTGTTACAATCTATACCTACTTCCTATGTCCCTTTGATGGCAAATTTTTGGCCATAACATAGCTAGGTCTAAGCTAAGCTTAAAAACTGCTTAAGCTAAGCTGAAACTGAAGCGAAGGGAAAGCCAAAAGGCCATGGCCCCTCTCAAATCCACCAAGTAAGCAATTTTCATTTAAAGTGTACCTGTCTAATAAATTAATAAGCGTCATGCAAGCTTCAAATTTAAGGGTGCAGCCATTTCGGCGAAAGAATTTTCGGCGAAGGACGCTTCAGCGAAAGTGAATTTTAAGTTTCAATAGATGTACATTTCGGCGAAAGAAAGTGACCAGTGCGGCGAAAAGATGGGCTACGTATATATTGCAAATATACCACTTTGGTGATTATAGCTTTTAATAAATTGTTCATTGCTGCAAATTATTTGCAGTTAGAAAATTAAAAAACTCATGACTTAGCTCGTAGCTATGTTATGTACATGCGATCTATCGATATGCAGTCAATAGATTAGGGATGATGACGGTGTGGTTTTTCAGATTAAATCACCAGGCTCTTAAAATCGTACTTTGAAATTCCGCCGTAATGGAAGGGCATCTAATAAAACAACTAAATTAAACTGCCGACAAAACAAAAACATGCTAAGATAAAATTAGTCTTTTTTAAAGTTCGTCGTTTTTTTAGCTTACTTCTAAAACAAAAAACTTCTCAGCGAAGCTTAGAATAAATTTTTCGCCGAAATGGTCAGCTTTAGACAAATGGTCATTGCGAAAGTATTTTTCGCCGTTTTTGACTTTCGCCGAAAATTCTTTCGCCGAAGTAGGTTGAAACCAAATTTAATACCAAAAAAAACGCGAAAGAACCTAAGAACTATAAAGTCGTGTAGTGTAGGTAGAATGTCCAGGGCCAATGAAATTCTAATAGTACAAAGACATTTTATAAATTTGGTCTAGGACTAACAAAACTATTAATTTTTAACAGCATGACCTCCATAATTTTTTCTATGGGCTTTGCCGCTTTGATCTACTGAACTAAAAAATGCTGTTTTGAAATTCATATCACGGATTCATATTCGCCATATCTTTCGAATATAGGCCACAGATTATGGTAATCCAGAAACACCATTTTCGCGCCAGCGTTGCCAACATATATTCTCACAGATGATAATAAGGTCGGCAGGGTTTCGTCTGTTGTGACGTCTGGTCGAGATTTAATTCGTTCATCTCAGCCGTTCAAATCTGCGGTCGCGGTTTCTACGCATTCAAACAAACTTAAGCGAGCGATCTCGGCTTGCAGATGACGCGGGAGCTCCGGCCTGCTGAGTTCTCAGGCTCAAGGGGAGGTAGCTGTGGTCGCGCGCAAAGAGCGGTCTAGTTTTTCCGACATCCAG
>NIVC01002859.1:70000-134615 GCA_002269645.1 Macrostomum lignano | reverse complement strand
AGCGATGGTATGCGAGTCTGGCTCGTCTTAAATATGATCAGCTCTGATCTTTCTCGTTTTATTATCCCCAAGCTCATCGACTTGGATTGCTTCACGACCTGTAGCCATAGCGTTTTCATTAGAGTCTATGGCTCGACATGGCTATTCGTACGTAGCAATAATAATAAATAAAACTCTGCCTCTATACTTAAGGCTAGTATGCAACACCTCCCTTCTTTTACAAAATGAACTTGCACATTCTAACCTTGTAGTTGACGCGGGACTTCCCACACAGACGGCGACTTCTCCTGGGGCCCAACTCCTCAGGCGTCAGTTCCAGCCGACCAGGCGTCAGCAGCTGTTGATGCTGCTGTGAGGGCTGTGTTCCGCAGTCCTCGGGGGGTGTGTAGCGGCTGTAAGTCTTCAGAAATGACACAGGAGCTTCTGCTGACGTTCTGACTGCTGTCCGACGCTCGCGCCCCGGCGGCTTGGTCTGCGTCAGCCTCGGTGTTGATCTCTGCTGCTTCACTATCGACTTGCATGGGACTATGCCTCTGGAGTTGATCCAGGTGGCCTTCTTGTACAGATCGGGCCCCACCTTGATAGTGGCCATGTTTGAACCCGTTGGGCAAACTAGTGAAGCTTCTTGAGCCCGTCGGTCGGTTTTGTAGATTAGATGCTCGCCGGGTACCCAGGTTGGCCTATTGGAGAGCAGTGGTGCTCGGATCTTTCTGCCGAACAGCAGTTCTGCGGGTGATGCTCTGCTCTTCCCACCAGATGCTCGATAGAACAACAGGTAGCGATCGATAACTGCTTGACTGAGTCCGTTTGCTTTGATGGCCTCCTTAATTGTCCGCACGAAACGTTCCGCCAAACCAAACCAAAAAGGAAACCAAACGCGTACTTTAGCAAATCCTCCGCCCATTTTTTTACTTTCACGGTAGCATCGAAGCGTTGGAGCCATCGGGTCACTCCATCTGTTTCTAGGGGTTCTATCGGAATCGTCGCCAGTGTTACGTATCGAAGAAGTCGGAGATTAACACTTTATTTATACTTAGTACCTATAAAAGTATTTTTATAGGTATTTTTAATACCGATCGAGCTATATTCTCACTTAGATACAACTGTAAGATCGGCCATAGACCATTGCTATGCACTTTTGGTGACAATAACACGCGCGTGGGATGCGTGTTAATGTCATTTTGGACATTAACACGCAACGCAATTTAAACAATAGCAAAGGGTAAATTTTATTTTTTATGTTAGAAAAACATCAAAAACTGTTCAACAAAGAAATCGTATGTTAATCAGTTAATACCAGGCCTACACAGAAACGTCACTCAAAAAGAATATCGATCAGATTGCGACTGCCGCCAATGGTCACTTTCATCTTCTTTGACGGAGCAGCCTGCACACGTAGTGCGCCGTCGGTCTGGATAGGCTCTTGATAAACATCCGCACATTCCTCCATCGTAGCCTCGCTTATTGTGATTGGATTTTGGACGAGCTAGCTTAACGATCTTATTGACATTAGTTTCGGAAACTGTATGATTCAGCGCCTGATCCACAGCCAGAGATGCCCTATACAAACTGCGATCACGTCGCCTCGATAAGTAGCGCTTAACAGTTCGCTCACACTTTCGCCCAGTGATGAGCAAGATCTCCTGGATAGTCTGGCCACAGGCATCCAGGTGGCACGCTCTAGTTACTCTGCAGTTTAAGAAAAGTTGGCAACTGATTTGTCTAGATTCAAATGTGTTCACAGAGACACATGAATATGGTGGACAGGTCAAACTACCTACCATATGCAGCGGTCGGTGTACACCTTAGTAAGGCCGCCTGCTTTCTCACTGACGCTCTTCATAAACTCAAGAAGATGGCGAAAGCCTCTAGCAGCTTTTCTCGGAGAATCTATAGCGGTTCGCTGCATCTCGACTGTCTAATGACCTTGGGCATGATCGAATGACGTGCAAATCAAGTCGAACTCGCCGGATGTTACTCCTGAAATCTCACCATTCGGCATAGCTCCGTAGTTAAATAGAGGAGGCAGAACTTCTGCCATTGTAGTTGGCTCTGCGTCAGCCATTTCGATTTTGTTTGCGTAAATGAAAGATGCAAGCAATCAAATCTGCTGTCTTTCTACTCAGCTCTCTTAAACCTTCTGTCTCCCTCTTTATGGGATCAAAAAACTACAGTGCATGTTAATGAGCCGTATGCAGAAAGCTCTGTCTAGGGTAGTCCGGTCTTGAAAAGCTAGTCTGGACTCGGATTTGGTATGCAGAAACACAAATTTAGACCGGTCTAGCATAGACAAAACAACCCTAGTTCTGTCTATGGTAGTTTAGTCTTACTTTGGTATGCATAAAAGCTTTGACTAGTTAGTCTGGACTAGACAAAACCTAGCCTGCTCTAGAGCTGTCTTGATAGCTAATTTTGCATTGCCTTCGCCCTTAGACGATTGAAAGAAATGAATATTTTGGTTGCGATAGATTTAGTTCAGCGAGACCTCCATCGACAACGCATATTTCGTGATCGGTTGGAGCCACTTCAGCAATTCTCGGAGGTTGAAATTAAAAGACTGTTTCGGTTCGAACCTAGATCACTTCTATCACTTGTGGAGCTTGTCGAGACAGATCTCGAACGGACGACAATGCGTAACAGAAGCCTGACTCCCATGCTACAGCTGTGCCTGACACTATCTTATCTCGACACTGGAAGCTTTCAGCAGAACCTGTTTGCTCTTGGAGGTATCGACCAAAGCACCATGTCCCGCTGCTACTGGAGAGTGGTCAGGATACTGAATCTCCGCTTGAATAACATCCGCTATCCAGAGCCAGGTGTTGAGCGGAAGCGAGTGTCAACGGGGTTTAATCAAATTGGTCAACTGGCAGATGTAATCGGTGCTATCGACTGTACGCATGTACGAATTCAAAGGCCATCTAATGAGAACTTTCCAGATGAATTCATTAATCGTAAAAACTACCACTCTATTAAAGTCCAAGCAGTCTGCGATGCGAGATACTTCTTTCTCGAAATAACTGCTCAATGGCCTGGTTCAGTCCATGACTCGAGAATATTTCGCAACAGTTTTCTTTTTGGATCGCTTCTAGACGCCCAATGGGAGGGCTATCTTGTCGGAGATTCTTGATACCGACTCTGCGATTTTCTACTCACTCCATATCAAAACCCAGATGGCCGGCAGAGAATATTCAATCGCGAACTCAGCCGAACGAGAGTTCGAATCGAGCAGATATTCGGAATTTTAAAGCGCCGTTTCAACTGCGTTGGTTGCATCCTACGCGTACCACTAGACCGTGTACCAACATTAATTGTGACCTGTTGTAAGCTACACAATTTCGCTCGCACCCAGAACGATCCTCATGATGATCTTCCTGAGCATCTCGCAGCAGAATGGGATGATCCGGAGCCAGAACTAGTTAATTACAACGCCAATCAACGGGAACAGCAAAGACAAAGGAGAGGCCATCAACTTCGAGACCAAATCAGCAATGCAATGTAATGTTACCCTTGCCACTGTGTTGGTGGTAAGGGCGTTTAAACTGCGGGGGAGGGGCTCGCTTGGCTGGGGCGGGTGCATGCGGGGTGGCGTGTGCTGCGGGGGGCGGGGGGTCGCGGGGGTGCTAGCTTGATTTCATATTTAGTCCGGTCCTCCGCTTGTTCGCCGTGCGTTCGTGTTTGCTCAGATTTTTTTTCTTAGCCACAATCAATATGGCCACCTCTAGTCAGCTGCAATCAGTCACCGATCTGAGCGTGCCTCAACTAAAGACGGCATTGCAAGCGCGCAAATTGCCAGCAAAAGGTAGCAAGGCTGCCCTACGTACTCGTCTGTGCGACGCGATTCTCAACGAGCGTCTAGCTGCTGACGCCGCGAACAGGACTTCCCACAGGGAGCCACCGAGGGATTCTGACGGCTCGTCCGATGGAGGGAGCAGCCGGCGGTCCAAGGGGGGTGGCACCTCTTTGGGTGGCGCGGCTCTGGATGAGGAGATCGAGCTCACCCGACGGCGCATTGAACTGCTAAGGCTGCAGAAAGAAGAGGCGGAGCTGCGACGGTCGGTGGATAAGGCACCAGATAATCGCGGTAAGCTACCAGAATTTTTGAGCCAGTCTGCTTGCGCTGAGTCTGATAGGTGGTCCAATGATGGTGAACTTGATGCTGCTATTTTTGCTCCCAGCAACGCTAGAGTTACATCCGGGCGGCTGCTCCGTATTTGCGACTTCATTGATGCCCCTGGCCAGGTTGACGAGCTTCTTGCGCAGGGTGAGACAGCTAAGCAGAATCTCAAGAGCGGTAGACCAAAATCTGTAGACTCTGTGACAGTCGGCCAATGGATTTCTGCCAATGCTAAAATCATGTATGCCATGCTGCAATCCGGACAGCTAGCGTCTCACGACACCGATAGTGAGCCAAAAAGTCTCTTGGACTACCAGGTACTTGCAGCACGTTATCCACATCGATGTAGAATATCGGTGCTCTTGTCGTTGCTTGGTCTCTCAGTGGTGTCGGACCATGTCCCTTCCACATTGTGCACGGGCTTTGATCGGGTGGAACGACATACGAAAGCGAAATGGTCGAGCTTGCTAGATTTGCAGCACCGCTGTCGGAAGGCCGAGCATTTTCCAGCGGCGTGGGTCTTTCCACAGTAGCGACAATAGTGATGCGAGCTTTGGTGCTTGTGGTCACCGTGGTGGATTTCAGCATGCGACTCGCAAGCACCGCTTGAAGTGGTCGTAGACAGGCTGCCTGCGGACTTTACGACTGAAGCCTGACCTGCAACGAAGTCCTTTACTTGTCCGATTTGGCTTGTCAGGTCAACAATATCCACAGTACTGAGTTATTTTGCCTGCATCGCTTCGAGCACTCTCTGTTGCCTTCATGGGCAAATGAAGCTGCATGTAAGTGAATAAAAAGAATGTTAGCAGCAGTTCGATTACAGTTTCAGCAAAACGCCAGCAATCAGTTAGTCGAGTGCCACTCAAAGAAACACGGCTCCAGGCAAAGCCCAGGCTGACCGTCACAGCCTTGGCTGAAGTAGACGGTCCGCTTTTTCAGTCTGCGCTGGTAACAAACTCGGCAACGCTTGGTAGGCCGTTCTTGTGCCGCGGTAGCGGGTAGCTTTTCCAGCCGGTGATGGATGTCGCTTGAAGAGCCTGACGCTTAACTCTGGATCGACCATTCCCACTGCTTTCAATCAAGTGCTTTACACACCTTTCAGTGTAGTTGAGAAAGCTCATGGATCCACCTAGATGTCGGTACACAATCCATGAGTTGCGAAACAGTTGCTGTAGCAGAAACACCGCCAGCTTTACGAACCATTTATGTGTTCGGCGACATGCGGATGTAAGGCTCGGCTGCATCTGATCCACACCTCCCATGTTCTGATTATATTGCAACACCGAGTTGGGCTTCAGCAGCTGCTGCTCCACACCACCGCGTAGTACCCGGCTAACTAAAGAGCTGGCAGCTGTTGAAGAGGAGTCCAACAGATAGACAGTCTTTGTTCCTGAGCTTCGCCTGTCAACCAGCTTCAGAGCGAGGATATCACCATGTCGGGCAAAGGAATGACTCTGTGGTTGCAAGAGCATATCTCGCAGTGTTATGTCTTGAAGAAGCCACACACGATGATTGTAGCGATGGTATGCGAGTCTGGCTCGTCTTAAATATGATCAGCTCTGATCTTTCTCGTTTTATTATCCCCAAGCTCATCGACTTGGATTGCTTCACGACCTGTAGCCATAGCTTTTCATTAGAGTCTATGGCTCGACATGGCTATTCGTACGTAGCAATAATAATAAATAAAACTCTGCCTCTATACTTAAGGCTAGTATGCAACACCTCCCTTCTTTTACAAAATGAACTTGCACATTCTAACCTTGTAGTTGACGCGGGACTTCCCACACAGACGGCGACTTCTCCTGGGGCCCAACTCCTCAGGCGTCAGTTCCAGCCGACCAGGCGTCAGCAGCTGTTGATGCTGCTGTGAGGGCTGTGTTCCGCAGTCCTCGGGGGGTGGTGGTAGCGGCTGTAAGTCTTCAGAAATGACACAGGAGCTTCTGCTGACGTTCTGACTGCTGTCCGACGCTCGCGCCCCGGCGGCTTGGTCTGCGTCAGCCTCGGTGTTGATCTCTGCTGCTTCACTATCGACTTGCATGGGACTATGCCTCTGGAGTTGATCCAGGTGGGCCTTCTTGTACAGATCGGGCCCCACCTTGATAGTGGCCATGTTTGAACCCGTTGGGCAAACTAGTGAAGCTTCTTGAGCCCGTCGGTCGGTTTTGTAGATTAGATGCTCGCCGGGTACCCAGGTTGGCCTATTGGAGAGCAGTGGTGCTCGGATCTTTCTGCCGAACAGCAGTTCTGCGGGTGATGCTCTGCTCTTCCCACCAGATGCTCGATAGAACAACAGGTAGCGATCGATAACTGCTTGACTGAGTCCGTTTGCTTTGATGGCCTCCTTAATTGTCCGCACGAAACGTTCCGCCAAACCAAACCAAAAAGGAAACCAAACGCGTACTTTAGCAAATCCTCCGCCCATTTTTTTACTTTCACGGTAGCATCGAAGCGTTGGAGCCATCGGGTCACTCCATCTGTTTCTAGGGGTTCTATCGGAATCGTCGCCAGTGTTACGTATCGAAGAAGTCGGAGATTAACACTTTATTTATACTTAGTACCTATAAAAGTATTTTTATAGGTATTTTTAATACCGATCGAGCTATATTCTCACTTAGATACAACTGTAAGATCGGCCATAGACCATTGCTATGCACTTTTGGTGACAATAACACGCGCGTGGGATGCGTGTTAATGTCATTTTGGACATTAACACGCAACGCAATTTAAACAATAACAAAGGGTAAATTTTATTTTTTTATGTTAGAAAAACATCAAAAACTGTTCAACAAAGAAATCGTATGTTAATCAGTTAATACCAGGCCTACACAGAAACGTCACTCAAAAAGAATATCGATCAGATTGCGACTGCCGCCAATGGTCACTTTCATCTTCTTTGACGGAGCAGCCTGCACACGTAGTGCGCCGTCGGTCTGGATAGGCTCTTGATAAACATCCGCACATTCCTCCATCGTAGCCTCGCTTATTGTGATTGGATTTTGGACGAGCTAGCTTAACGATCTTATTGACATTAGTTTCGGAAACTGTATGATTCAGCGCCTGATCCACAGCCAGAGATGCCCTATACAAACTGCGATCACGTCGCCTCGATAAGTAGCGCTTAACAGTTCGCTCACACTTTCGCCCAGTGATGAGCAAGATCTCCTGGATAGTCTGGCCACAGGCATCCAGGTGGCACGCTCTAGTTACTCTGCAGTTTAAGAAAAGTTGGCAACTGATTTGTCTAGATTCAAATGTGTTCACAGAGACACATGAATATGGTGGACAGGTCAAACTACCTACCATATGCAGCGGTCGGTGTACACCTTAGTAAGGCCGCCTGCTTTCTCACTGACGCTCTTCATAAACTCAAGAAGATGGCGAAAGCCTCTAGCAGCTTTTCTCGGAGAATCTATAGCGGTTCGCTGCATCTCGACTGTCTAATGACCTTGGGCATGATCGAATGACGTGCAAATCAAGTCGAACTCGCCGGATGTTACTCCTGAAATCTCACCATTCGGCATAGCTCCGTAGTTAAATAGAGGAGGCAGAACTTCTGCCATTGTAGTTGGCTCTGCGTCAGCCATTTCGATTTTGTTTGCGTAAATGAAAGATGCAAGCAATCAAATCTGCTGTCTTTCTACTCAGCTCTCTTAAACCTTCTGTCTCCCTCTTTATGGGATCAAAAAACTACAGTGCATGTTAATGAGCCGTATGCAGAAAGCTCTGTCTAGGGTAGTCCGGTCTTGAAAAGCTAGTCTGGACTCGGATTTGGTATGCAGAAACACAAATTTAGACCGGTCTAGCATAGACAAAACAACCCTAGTTCTGTCTATGGTAGTTTAGTCTTACTTTGGTATGCATAAAAGCTTTGACTAGTTAGTCTGGACTAGACAAAACCTAGCCTGCTCTAGAGCTGTCTTGATAGCTAATTTTGCATTGCCTTCGCCCTTAGACGATTGAAAGAAATGAATATTTTGGTTGCGATAGATTTAGTTCAGCGAGACCTCCATCGACAACGCATATTTCGTGATCGGTTGGAGCCACTTCAGCAATTCTCGGAGGTTGAAATTAAAAGACTGTTTCGGTTCGAACCTAGATCACTTCTATCACTTGTGGAGCTTGTCGAGACAGATCTCGAACGGACGACAATGCGTAACAGAAGCCTGACTCCCATGCTACAGCTGTGCCTGACACTATCTTATCTCGACACTGGAAGCTTTCAGCAGAACCTGTTTGCTCTTGGAGGTATCGACCAAAGCACCATGTCCCGCTGCTACTGGAGAGTGGTCAGGATACTGAATCTCCGCTTGAATAACATCCGCTATCCAGAGCCAGGTGTTGAGCGGAAGCGAGTGTCAACGGGGTTTAATCAAATTGGTCAACTGGCAGATGTAATCGGTGCTATCGACTGTACGCATGTACGAATTCAAAGGCCATCTAATGAGAACTTTCCAGATGAATTCATTAATCGTAAAAACTACCACTCTATTAAAGTCCAAGCAGTCTGCGATGCGAGATACTTCTTTCTCGAAATAACTGCTCAATGGCCTGGTTCAGTCCATGACTCGAGAATATTTCGCAACAGTTTTCTTTTTGGATCGCTTCTAGACGCCCAATGGGAGGGCTATCTTGTCGGAGATTCTTGATACCGACTCTGCGATTTTCTACTCACTCCATATCAAAACCCAGATGGCCGGCAGAGAATATTCAATCGCGAACTCAGCCGAACGAGAGTTCGAATCGAGCAGATATTCGGAATTTTAAAGCGCCGTTTCAACTGCGTTGGTTGCATCCTACGCGTACCACTAGACCGTGTACCAACATTAATTGTGACCTGTTGTAAGCTACACAATTTCGCTCGCACCCAGAACGATCCTCATGATGATCTTCCTGAGCATCTCGCAGCAGAATGGGATGATCCGGAGCCAGAACTAGTTAATTACAACGCCAATCAACGGGAACAGCAAAGACAAAGGAGAGGCCATCAACTTCGAGACCAAATCAGCAATGCAATGTAATGTTACCCTTGCCACTGTGTTGGTGGTAAGGGCGTTTAAACTGCGGGGGAGGGGCTCGCTTGGCTGGGGCGGGTGCATGCGGGGTGGCGTGTGCTGCGGGGGGCGGGGGTCGCGGGGTGCTAGCTTGATTTCATATTTAGTCCGGTCCTCCGCTTGTTCGCCGTGCGTTCGTGTTTGCTCAGATTTTTTTTCTTAGCCACAATCAATATGGCCACCTCTAGTCAGCTGCAATCAGTCACCGATCTGAGCGTGCCTCAACTAAAGACGGCATTGCAAGCGCGCAAATTGCCAGCAAAAGGTAGCAAGGCTGCCCTACGTACTCGTCTGTGCGACGCGATTCTCAACGAGCGTCTAGCTGCTGACGCCGCGAACAGGACTTCCCACAGGGAGCCACCGAGGGATTCTGACGGCTCGTCCGATGGAGGGAGCAGCCGGCGGTCCAAGGGGGTGGCACCTCTTTGGGTGGCGCGGCTCTGGATGAGGAGATCGAGCTCACCCGACGGCGCATTGAACTGCTAAGGCTGCAGAAAGAAGAGGCGGAGCTGCGACGGTCGGTGGATAAGGCACCAGATAATCGCGGTAAGCTACCAGAATTTTTGAGCCAGTCTGCTTGCGCTGAGTCTGATAGGTGGTCCAATGATGGTGAACTTGATGCTGCTATTTTTGCTCCCAGCAACGCTAGAGTTACATCCGGGCGGCTGCTCCGTATTTGCGACTTCATTGATGCCCCTGGCCAGGTTGACGAGCTTCTTGCGCAGGGTGAGACAGCTAAGCAGAATCTCAAGAGCGGTAGACCAAAATCTGTAGACTCTGTGACAGTCGGCCAATGGATTTCTGCCAATGCTAAAATCATGTATGCCATGCTGCAATCCGGACAGCTAGCGTCTCACGACACCGATAGTGAGCCAAAAAGTCTCTTGGACTACCAGGTACTTGCAGCACGTTATCCACATCGATGTAGAATATCGGTGCTCTTGTCGTTGCTTGGTCTCTCAGTGGTGTCGGACCATGTCCCTTCCACATTGTGCACGGGCTTTGATCGGGTGGAACGACATACGAAAGCGAAATGGTCGAGCTTGCTAGATTTGCAGCACCGCTGTCGGAAGGCCGAGCATTTTCCAGCGGCGTGGGTCTTTCCACAGTAGCGACAATAGTGATGCGAGCTTTGGTGCTTGTGGTCACCGTGGTGGATTTCAGCATGCGACTCGCAAGCACCGCTTGAAGTGGTCGTAGACAGGCTGCCTGCGGACTTTACGACTGAAGCCTGACCTGCAACGAAGTCCTTTACTTGTCCGATTTGGCTTGTCAGGTCAACAATATCCACAGTACTGAGTTATTTTGCCTGCATCGCTTCGAGCACTCTCTGTTGCCTTCATGGGCAAATGAAGCTGCATGTAAGTGAATAAAAAGAATGTTAGCAGCAGTTCGATTACAGTTTCAGCAAAACGCCAGCAATCAGTTAGTCGAGTGCCACTCAAAGAAACACGGCTCCAGGCAAAGCCCAGGCTGACCGTCACAGCCTTGGCTGAAGTAGACGGTCCGCTTTTTCAGTCTGCGCTGGTAACAAACTCGGCAACGCTTGGTAGGCCGTTCTTGTGCCGCGGTAGCGGGTAGCTTTTCCAGCCGGTGATGGATGTCGCTTGAAGAGCCTGACGCTTAACTCTGGATCGACCATTCCCACTGCTTTCAATCAAGTGCTTTACACACCTTTCAGTGTAGTTGAGAAAGCTCATGGATCCACCTAGATGTCGGTACACAATCCATGAGTTGCGAAACAGTTGCTGTAGCAGAAACACCGCCAGCTTTACGAACCATTTATGTGTTCGGCGACATGCGGATGTAAGGCTCGGCTGCATCTGATCCACACCTCCCATGTTCTGATTATATTGCAACACCGAGTTGGGCTTCAGCAGCTGCTGCTCCACACCACCGCGTAGTACCCGGCTAACTAAAGAGCTGGCAGCTGTTGAAGAGGAGTCCAACAGATAGACAGTCTTTGTTCCTGAGCTTCGCCTGTCAACCAGCTTCAGAGCGAGGATATCACCATGTCGGGCAAAGGAATGACTCTGTGGTTGCAAGAGCATATCTCGCAGTGTTATGTCTTGAAGAAGCCACACACGATGATTGTAGCGATGGTATGCGAGTCTGGCTCGTCTTAAATATGATCAGCTCTGATCTTTCTCGTTTTATTATCCCCAAGCTCATCGACTTGGATTGCTTCACGACCTGTAGCCATAGCTTTTCATTAGAGTCTATGGCTCGACATGGCTATTCGTACGTAGCAATAATAATAAATAAAACTCTGCCTCTATACTTAAGGCTAGTATGCAACACCTCCCTTCTTTTACAAAATGAACTTGCACATTCTAACCTTGTAGTTGACGCGGGACTTCCCACACAGACGGCGACTTCTCCTGGGGCCCAACTCCTCAGGCGTCAGTTCCAGCCGACCAGGCGTCAGCAGCTGTTGATGCTGCTGTGAGGGCTGTGTTCCGCAGTCCTCGGGGGGTGGTGGTAGCGGCTGTAAGTCTTCAGAAATGACACAGGAGCTTCTGCTGACGTTCTGACTGCTGTCCGACGCTCGCGCCCCGGCGGCTTGGTCTGCGTCAGCCTCGGTGTTGATCTCTGCTGCTTCACTATCGACTTGCATGGGACTATGCCTCTGGAGTTGATCCAGGTGGGCCTTCTTGTACAGATCGGGCCCCACCTTGATAGTGGCCATGTTTGAACCCGTTGGGCAAACTAGTGAAGCTTCTTGAGCCCGTCGGTCGGTTTTGTAGATTAGATGCTCGCCGGGTACCCAGGTTGGCCTATTGGAGAGCAGTGGTGCTCGGATCTTTCTGCCGAACAGCAGTTCTGCGGGTGATGCTCTGCTCTTCCCACCAGATGCTCGATAGAACAACAGGTAGCGATCGATAACTGCTTGACTGAGTCCGTTTGCTTTGATGGCCTCCTTAATTGTCCGCACGAAACGTTCCGCCAAACCAAACCAAAAAGGAAACCAAACGCGTACTTTAGCAAATCCTCCGCCCATTTTTTTACTTTCACGGTAGCATCGAAGCGTTGGAGCCATCGGGTCACTCCATCTGTTTCTAGGGGTTCTATCGGAATCGTCGCCAGTGTTACGTATCGAAGAAGTCGGAGATTAACACTTTATTTATACTTAGTACCTATAAAAGTATTTTTATAGGTATTTTTAATACCGATCGAGCTATATTCTCACTTAGATACAACTGTAAGATCGGCCATAGACCATTGCTATGCACTTTTGGTGACAATAACACGCGCGTGGGATGCGTGTTAATGTCATTTTGGACATTAACACGCAACGCAATTTAAACAATAACAAAGGGTAAATTTTATTTTTTTATGTTAGAAAAACATCAAAAACTGTTCAACAAAGAAATCGTATGTTAATCAGTTAATACCAGGCCTACACAGAAACGTCACTCAAAAAGAATATCGATCAGATTGCGACTGCCGCCAATGGTCACTTTCATCTTCTTTGACGGAGCAGCCTGCACACGTAGTGCGCCGTCGGTCTGGATAGGCTCTTGATAAACATCCGCACATTCCTCCATCGTAGCCTCGCTTATTGTGATTGGATTTTGGACGAGCTAGCTTAACGATCTTATTGACATTAGTTTCGGAAACTGTATGATTCAGCGCCTGATCCACAGCCAGAGATGCCCTATACAAACTGCGATCACGTCGCCTCGATAAGTAGCGCTTAACAGTTCGCTCACACTTTCGCCCAGTGATGAGCAAGATCTCCTGGATAGTCTGGCCACAGGCATCCAGGTGGCACGCTCTAGTTACTCTGCAGTTTAAGAAAAGTTGGCAACTGATTTGTCTAGATTCAAATGTGTTCACAGAGACACATGAATATGGTGGACAGGTCAAACTACCTACCATATGCAGCGGTCGGTGTACACCTTAGTAAGGCCGCCTGCTTTCTCACTGACGCTCTTCATAAACTCAAGAAGATGGCGAAAGCCTCTAGCAGCTTTTCTCGGAGAATCTATAGCGGTTCGCTGCATCTCGACTGTCTAATGACCTTGGGCATGATCGAATGACGTGCAAATCAAGTCGAACTCGCCGGATGTTACTCCTGAAATCTCACCATTCGGCATAGCTCCGTAGTTAAATAGAGGAGGCAGAACTTCTGCCATTGTAGTTGGCTCTGCGTCAGCCATTTCGATTTTGTTTGCGTAAATGAAAGATGCAAGCAATCAAATCTGCTGTCTTTCTACTCAGCTCTCTTAAACCTTCTGTCTCCCTCTTTATGGGATCAAAAAACTACAGTGCATGTTAATGAGCCGTATGCAGAAAGCTCTGTCTAGGGTAGTCCGGTCTTGAAAAGCTAGTCTGGACTCGGATTTGGTATGCAGAAACACAAATTTAGACCGGTCTAGCATAGACAAAACAACCCTAGTTCTGTCTATGGTAGTTTAGTCTTACTTTGGTATGCATAAAAGCTTTGACTAGTTAGTCTGGACTAGACAAAACCTAGCCTGCTCTAGAGCTGTCTTGATAGCTAATTTTGCATTGCCTTCGCCCTTAGACGATTGAAAGAAATGAATATTTTGGTTGCGATAGATTTAGTTCAGCGAGACCTCCATCGACAACGCATATTTCGTGATCGGTTGGAGCCACTTCAGCAATTCTCGGAGGTTGAAATTAAAAGACTGTTTCGGTTCGAACCTAGATCACTTCTATCACTTGTGGAGCTTGTCGAGACAGATCTCGAACGGACGACAATGCGTAACAGAAGCCTGACTCCCATGCTACAGCTGTGCCTGACACTATCTTATCTCGGCACTGGAAGCTTTCAGCAGAACCTGTTTGCTCTTGGAGGTATCGACCAAAGCACCATGTCCCGCTGCTACTGGAGAGTGGTCAGGATACTGAATCTCCGCTTGAATAACATCCGCTATCCAGAGCCAGGTGTTGAGCGGAAGCGAGTGTCAACGGGGTTTAATCAAATTGGTCAACTGGCAGATGTAATCGGTGCTATCGACTGTACGCATGTACGAATTCAAAGGCCATCTAATGAGAACTTTCCAGATGAATTCATTAATCGTAAAAACTACCACTCTATTAAAGTCCAAGCAGTCTGCGATGCGAGATACTTCTTTCTCGAAATAACTGCTCAATGGCCTGGTTCAGTCCATGACTCGAGAATATTTCGCAACAGTTTTCTTTTTGGATCGCTTCTAGACGCCCAATGGGAGGGCTATCTTGTCGGAGATTCTTGATACCGACTCTGCGATTTTCTACTCACTCCATATCAAAACCCAGATGGCCGGCAGAGAATATTCAATCGCGAACTCAGCCGAACGAGAGTTCGAATCGAGCAGATATTCGGAATTTTAAAGCGCCGTTTCAACTGCGTTGGTTGCATCCTACGCGTACCACTAGACCGTGTACCAACATTAATTGTGACCTGTTGTAAGCTACACAATTTCGCTCGCACCCAGAACGATCCTCATGATGATCTTCCTGAGCATCTCGCAGCAGAATGGGATGATCCGGAGCCAGAACTAGTTAATTACAACGCCAATCAACGGGAACAGCAAAGACAAAGGAGAGGCCATCAACTTCGAGACCAAATCAGCAATGCAATGTAATGTTACCCTTGCCACTGTGTTGGTGGTAAGGGCGTTTAAACTGCGGGGGAGGGGCTCGCTTGGCTGGGGCGGGTGCATGCGGGGTGGCGTGTGCTGCGGGGGGCGGGGGTCGCGGGGTGCTAGCTTGATTTCATATTTAGTCCGGTCCTCCGCTTGTTCGCCGTGCGTTCGTGTTTGCTCAGATTTTTTTTCTTAGCCACAATCAATATGGCCACCTCTAGTCAGCTGCAATCAGTCACCGATCTGAGCGTGCCTCAACTAAAGACGGCATTGCAAGCGCGCAAATTGCCAGCAAAAGGTAGCAAGGCTGCCCTACGTACTCGTCTGTGCGACGCGATTCTCAACGAGCGTCTAGCTGCTGACGCCGCGAACAGGACTTCCCACAGGGAGCCACCGAGGGATTCTGACGGCTCGTCCGATGGAGGGAGCAGCCGGCGGTCCAAGGGGGGTGGCACCTCTTTGGGTGGCGCGGCTCTGGATGAGGAGATCGAGCTCACCCGACGGCGCATTGAACTGCTAAGGCTGCAGAAAGAAGAGGCGGAGCTGCGACGGTCGGTGGATAAGGCACCAGATAATCGCGGTAAGCTACCAGAATTTTTGAGCCAGTCTGCTTGCGCTGAGTCTGATAGGTGGTCCAATGATGGTGAACTTGATGCTGCTATTTTTGCTCCCAGCAACGCTAGAGTTACATCCGGGCGGCTGCTCCGTATTTGCGACTTCATTGATGCCCCTGGCCAGGTTGACGAGCTTCTTGCGCAGGGTGAGACAGCTAAGCAGAATCTCAAGAGCGGTAGACCAAAATCTGTAGACTCTGTGACAGTCGGCCAATGGATTTCTGCCAATGCTAAAATCATGTATGCCATGCTGCAATCCGGACAGCTAGCGTCTCACGACACCGATAGTGAGCCAAAAAGTCTCTTGGACTACCAGGTACTTGCAGCACGTTATCCACATCGATGTAGAATATCGGTGCTCTTGTCGTTGCTTGGTCTCTCAGTGGTGTCGGACCATGTCCCTTCCACATTGTGCACGGGCTTTGATCGGGTGGAACGACATACGAAAGCGAAATGGTCGAGCTTGCTAGATTTGCAGCACCGCTGTCGGAAGGCCGAGCATTTTCCAGCGGCGTGGGTCTTTCCACAGTAGCGACAATAGTGATGCGAGCTTTGGTGCTTGTGGTCACCGTGGTGGATTTCAGCATGCGACTCGCAAGCACCGCTTGAAGTGGTCGTAGACAGGCTGCCTGCGGACTTTACGACTGAAGCCTGACCTGCAACGAAGTCCTTTACTTGTCCGATTTGGCTTGTCAGGTCAACAATATCCACAGTACTGAGTTATTTTGCCTGCATCGCTTCGAGCACTCTCTGTTGCCTTCATGGGCAAATGAAGCTGCATGTAAGTGAATAAAAAGAATGTTAGCAGCAGTTCGATTACAGTTTCAGCAAAACGCCAGCAATCAGTTAGTCGAGTGCCACTCAAAGAAACACGGCTCCAGGCAAAGCCCAGGCTGACCGTCACAGCCTTGGCTGAAGTAGACGGTCCGCTTTTTCAGTCTGCGCTGGTAACAAACTCGGCAACGCTTGGTAGGCCGTTCTTGTGCCGCGGTAGCGGGTAGCTTTTCCAGCCGGTGATGGATGTCGCTTGAAGAGCCTGACGCTTAACTCTGGATCGACCATTCCCACTGCTTTCAATCAAGTGCTTTACACACCTTTCAGTGTAGTTGAGAAAGCTCATGGATCCACCTAGATGTCGGTACACAATCCATGAGTTGCGAAACAGTTGCTGTAGCAGAAACACCGCCAGCTTTACGAACCATTTATGTGTTCGGCGACATGCGGATGTAAGGCTCGGCTGCATCTGATCCACACCTCCCATGTTCTGATTATATTGCAACACCGAGTTGGGCTTCAGCAGCTGCTGCTCCACACCACCGCGTAGTACCCGGCTAACTAAAGAGCTGGCAGCTGTTGAAGAGGAGTCCAACAGATAGACAGTCTTTGTTCCTGAGCTTCGCCTGTCAACCAGCTTCAGAGCGAGGATATCACCATGTCGGGCAAAGGAATGACTCTGTGGTTGCAAGAGCATATCTCGCAGTGTTATGTCTTGAAGAAGCCACACACGATGATTGTAGCGATGGTATGCGAGTCTGGCTCGTCTTAAATATGATCAGCTCTGATCTTTCTCGTTTTATTATCCCCAAGCTCATCGACTTGGATTGCTTCACGACCTGTAGCCATAGCTTTTCATTAGAGTCTATGGCTCGACATGGCTATTCGTACGTAGCAATAATAATAAATAAAACTCTGCCTCTATACTTAAGGCTAGTATGCAACACCTCCCTTCTTTTACAAAATGAACTTGCACATTCTAACCTTGTAGTTGACGCGGGACTTCCCACACAGACGGCGACTTCTCCTGGGGCCCAACTCCTCAGGCGTCAGTTCCAGCCGACCAGGCGTCAGCAGCTGTTGATGCTGCTGTGAGGGCTGTGTTCCGCAGTCCTCGGGGGGTGGTGGTAGCGGCTGTAAGTCTTCAGAAATGACACAGGAGCTTCTGCTGACGTTCTGACTGCTGTCCGACGCTCGCGCCCCGGCGGCTTGGTCTGCGTCAGCCTCGGTGTTGATCTCTGCTGCTTCACTATCGACTTGCATGGGACTATGCCTCTGGAGTTGATCCAGGTGGGCCTTCTTGTACAGATCGGGCCCCACCTTGATAGTGGCCATGTTTGAACCCGTTGGGCAAACTAGTGAAGCTTCTTGAGCCCGTCGGTCGGTTTTGTAGATTAGATGCTCGCCGGGTACCCAGGTTGGCCTATTGGAGAGCAGTGGTGCTCGGATCTTTCTGCCGAACAGCAGTTCTGCGGGTGATGCTCTGCTCTTCCCACCAGATGCTCGATAGAACAACAGGTAGCGATCGATAACTGCTTGACTGAGTCCGTTTGCTTTGATGGCCTCCTTAATTGTCCGCACGAAACGTTCCGCCAAACCAAACCAAAAAGGAAACCAAACGCGTACTTTAGCAAATCCTCCGCCCATTTTTTTACTTTCACGGTAGCATCGAAGCGTTGGAGCCATCGGGTCACTCCATCTGTTTCTAGGGGTTCTATCGGAATCGTCGCCAGTGTTACGTATCGAAGAAGTCGGAGATTAACACTTTATTTATACTTAGTACCTATAAAAGTATTTTTATAGGTATTTTTAATACCGATCGAGCTATATTCTCACTTAGATACAACTGTAAGATCGGCCATAGACCATTGCTATGCACTTTTGGTGACAATAACACGCGCGTGGGATGCGTGTTAATGTCATTTTGGACATTAACACGCAACGCAATTTAAACAATAACAAAGGGTAAATTTTATTTTTTTATGTTAGAAAAACATCAAAAACTGTTCAACAAAGAAATCGTATGTTAATCAGTTAATACCAGGCCTACACAGAAACGTCACTCAAAAAGAATATCGATCAGATTGCGACTGCCGCCAATGGTCACTTTCATCTTCTTTGACGGAGCAGCCTGCACACGTAGTGCGCCGTCGGTCTGGATAGGCTCTTGATAAACATCCGCACATTCCTCCATCGTAGCCTCGCTTATTGTGATTGGATTTTGGACGAGCTAGCTTAACGATCTTATTGACATTAGTTTCGGAAACTGTATGATTCAGCGCCTGATCCACAGCCAGAGATGCCCTATACAAACTGCGATCACGTCGCCTCGATAAGTAGCGCTTAACAGTTCGCTCACACTTTCGCCCAGTGATGAGCAAGATCTCCTGGATAGTCTGGCCACAGGCATCCAGGTGGCACGCTCTAGTTACTCTGCAGTTTAAGAAAAGTTGGCAACTGATTTGTCTAGATTCAAATGTGTTCACAGAGACACATGAATATGGTGGACAGGTCAAACTACCTACCATATGCAGCGGTCGGTGTACACCTTAGTAAGGCCGCCTGCTTTCTCACTGACGCTCTTCATAAACTCAAGAAGATGGCGAAAGCCTCTAGCAGCTTTTCTCGGAGAATCTATAGCGGTTCGCTGCATCTCGACTGTCTAATGACCTTGGGCATGATCGAATGACGTGCAAATCAAGTCGAACTCGCCGGATGTTACTCCTGAAATCTCACCATTCGGCATAGCTCCGTAGTTAAATAGAGGAGGCAGAACTTCTGCCATTGTAGTTGGCTCTGCGTCAGCCATTTCGATTTTGTTTGCGTAAATGAAAGATGCAAGCAATCAAATCTGCTGTCTTTCTACTCAGCTCTCTTAAACCTTGGTGAGCCCGCTTGGGGCTATTCGCAAATCTTCTGGTGGCGTCAGACTCATTCACGACTGCTCCGTCCCGCATAATGCGTCTCTCAACGACTGTTTCACCGCCGACCGCAAGCTGCGTTTTGCGTCTGTCGAGGATTTCGTGCGTCTTCTTCGGCCAGGTCACTTCATGGCCAAAGTTGATATTTCCTCGGCGTATCGGTCCATTGCCTGCCACCCCAGCTGCTAAGTTTTCCGATGATGATGCTGGGTATGCCGAACTGTACATCATTTCAAACCCTATCGTTAATTTATTTTGTCTATTCTGGTATCAAACAAAGAGTTTATCCGTCCTCCAGAGAGCCGATGCCTCAGCCATGCCGGAACCCCAGGCTCATCAGCTCGGCCGCATGAGCAAGCCATGCCAGCACTGCCACGCCTTGCTCTGGAAGGGGGAGCCGTTCTGTTCCGTTCTGCACCTCACATCGCTGAAGGAAAATCGCCAGGGATCTGCCTCACGGCTGGCAGGTTTACTTCATTGACAAGGAGCTTGAGTCCCGCTTGAGCCTCAGCAAGAGCGTCAATGAGCGGCTGCTCGCACTGTTGCAGGCTGTGCTGCACGACTGCATGACCGCCGAAGCAAAGGCGCAGAAAACGGAAGGGGCAACGTGCTGTTGTTGTTGTGAGCGAAGAGCCGCAAGAGTGCGGATGCGGCGTCAGCAAGTCGGCCGGAGGCTGGATGGCACAAGTCGACGGGATCGCGGTGGTGTCAGGCAAGCTCCAGCAGGCATCAGCGGCGCCAGTGACAACGCTCAGGACATCTCCAGTACGACCGAGAGTCGCGGTACAAGGACTTCTGCTGGCGAGGCATGTGCAGCCCGACGAAGGAGGTTCAGCAGCCACGGTGGCAGACAGCGATGACCAAGGCCTAGCGACATCACCGGTTTTCGGCGTCAGCAAGCGACTTCGGGTGCCAGAGTACCAATCGTCGAGTCGGCTCGCGAATCGTCGGGTGTCCGTCGTGTTGGAGTCGAGCAGGAGTCCGGCGCAGCCCATTCGGCCTGATTTACTTCATTTTAGTGTATTTTTCATCATGCCTTTTGGTTCAAGTTTTTTTTTCAATTGACAATTTGACATTATTAAACTGTTGTTTTACGTTTACGTCGCAAGAAAGTTTTCAACGTTAAAGTAACATCGGTAGACAGTGGTGCAATTTATTCGTTTCGTTGCGGTTGTCACCCTGAAGTTCTTGCTTTTTTATTTTTCGCGTTTATTTCTCTAACATTTATCGTCCAAAATGCGTTTCCTCAACACTCGTACATTTTTCATATGCGTCACTCGTGTTTTCATTATTCGAATGTTGCTAACGCTAAGACTGTCCGTCATAAATCTCGTTGTCGTGCTATAAATTATTCGCGTTTATCCTCATTGCGCCGTCGTATCTGTCCAACTCATCGAATCCTGTCTTTGTCTCCATTCAGTCTTTGTTCTTGTGACTCGCCTTTTTTAAGGAGGGGAGGATGTTGTGCAATCGTGCCCTTTCTCGCCCTCCTGCCCCGCCCCAACCCTCCAGTCTGCCCCACCCCTCCAATCAATAATCAATGCGTACGCCGATCACGCCACCCCGCCCCACCTCCCCTGCTGTACCGTACATTTGTTCTTAAGTTATATTCATGTACGCGTAGGACCAATGAAAAATATATAGTCGCTGTCTGGAGGGCAGACTCCTCCCTTGCGCGCGTTGGTCCGCCTCCGTTGGCTATTGACTAAAACGACTCATCGATCTACCATAAAAAGTGCACGGTGAACTGCATCGGCTACGGTGTGTAAGTTCGTGTTCGCGAGTTACTGTCCTTTTTCTGCTTCTCCCTAGGGCGCGGGACGGGAGCTCTGACTGGGAACCTGGGGGTCGCAGCTTCCCGACAGGTTAAAGCTGTAGGCGTTGCTCCGGAGGACGGGGCTCACAACAGTATATAGTTTCTATTCGGGTAGCCGCTCTCACCGAGGAGATATCCGTTGGGGAACGGGCGCCAACCCGCGGCAAGCAGATCTTGAAGTGAGCTCATACGAAACACCCGGGCGTCGTTGACGGCACCCGGACATTTGGCCGACACGTACAGAAAACGGTAGCGAGCATCGCATTCGCAAGTAAGCATGGCGTTGATCGACGCGTAGCCGTGACGGTTGATGAACTGGTCCGGGTTCTCGTGTGGCTTGCGTATCCTGACGTGCGTGCCGTCAATGCAGCCGACAACACATGGCATCTGTCTCGGAACTCGTGTGTCAACTGCAGCATCTGGGCTTGATCTTCCGGCAACTTCACCAGGTTTGGAAAAGAGACAAAACGATGCAGAGCCTTACTCACAGTTGACTTGTGCACACCATGAGCGTCGCCAATCGCAGAGAAATTCGCCCCTGTGGCGAGATAACGGAGCGCAACTCGGATCTGCTGCAACGGGGTCAGGGCGAAGTTAAAACCCGTTGAATGTTCGAGGTCAGCTCCAATTAGGGTGCAAAGCTCGTCAATGTGTTCCTCGCGAAGTCGAAACCTAGATTGATGATCACCATAGGCCACATCGAGGTCAAAGTTGATCCCGTCCTTGAATGTACGCGGTCGCTTTTTGCCGGGCGCAGATGCGTCGGAATCCTCATCGGACAACTCGTCATAGAACATAACGCTGAGTCAGTCAAACTTGGGCCAACGACTTTGACAGCTTGTAAGTTTTAAGTAAGCTTGAGGGGTCAGAGTTTACTACGCAACTTGTCACTCGCGAATAGCAGAAAAACTTGTCAACTTATACATTCTATGCAACGAACCACTCGTAACGGGACTTGTAACTTGTAACTTGTCAATTGTCAAATGCTTGTTTGTAAAGCGTCTATGCAACGGACTTCACGGTTTACTTGTAACTTGTCAACTTGTCACTTGTAAACTTCGACTTATCGATTCTATGCAACACCCCCCTGAAGGCGGCTGTTTCCACAAAGTTTTTGGCAACTTACTTTTCTGGGTTGCACACTATTACCCTGTTTAACGGTCAAATAGTACCCTCGTGTCGTGATGTTTGTGGCAATTGATTATAACAAACAATTTAGCTGCCAGTACATGTTAAACTTAATTCGTTTACTTGTTTCATATTTTAGACACAAATAATAGAAAGGAATCGAATTCAAGCGAAAAAATAATTTAACGAACGATTCTATATAGGATGGCCCTTTTTACATGTCATATAATAAAAAGATGGATTGATGTCTCTGCCCCCCCCCTCTGAGGTGAATCCTGGCTACGCGCCTGATGGCCTTCTATAGAATTGCCATTTGCCATGAATCATGATTGAAAAGTAAAACAGTTGCTTTGCTTCAAAAGTGCTTGAAAAAATTATTTGAATTACCGTTAGATATAATTGGAAGCTATAGTTTTGAGAGTAAGGAGTAGCTATAGTTTCTATAACGAGCGTATATGTGAGCAGCACTCGGAGATGCTGTGACAATATGATTAGCACTAGATAATTGGTACATAACAGTCCAGAAGTCCTTTACTCACCGATTAGTTTGGCTGGTGTTTTATGTCTAATCCTTTTGGATGCCTTTGCAGCTTAGTCAATGGAGGCGTGTCAGTGGGGGCGCGGGGCTAATTCTTTTAAACTGTTATTTAACAACCCTAGGGGGTGGGGGGGGAAAAGCCATAGACTACTTTTCTCTAAAGATGTTTTAATATTATCGATCGATCTGTCCCTTCAGCCGAATTCGAGTCAAATCCTGAGCCGGAGGGGTGGAAGCCATAGACTATCTGTCCTAAGGGGTTTAAATGTTATGAATCTAGCGGTCAGGCAAACGAATACGAGGAAGCTTGAAGTACATGTACGTTTTGGTCTAAAAACAGAGCGGTCTAGTTGACAGTTAACTGTCTGCATCAAAGCTGTCTGCATTCTGCAGTATATGGGAACAAACTAAAGTTATATTTTGTTGTATTTTCAATTGAGTAAACCACAAGACTTGAAAAAATTATTTAGGATTTACAGATTTTTACAGATGGTGGAGTAGTGCTCGTGTCAGGCTGCTAGCACATCGCTGTCTTTTTGTTGTGGTTTTTTCACATACGTGCAATGGGCCCGGGCTCGATACCAGGCATGACTTTAATGTGGAATAATGAAACTGTGGCGCCGCCTGGCTCAGCTCATTGACTTTCACTGGCTTACGTTGTGTAGGCAATATTTACTCATTGCCAATGTACGTAGCGTGCACGCGGCACGTTGTGTCTAGGCTAAAGTTAAGAAATGGTTGACTGCGCTATATTATAGGGGCACGTGCCGTTGGTGGTTTCTCAATAATATAAAGGCCGGTTTGGCCATCACTTGAAGTCGCGCTTCTTTTCTTGTGCTCAACTAAGCACTCTCTTATACCGAAGAGTCCTCTTTATTGCTACGGCACGACAGAAACAAAGCCGAATATAAATGACTGTCTGTCTGTCTGTCTGTCTGTCTGTCTGTCTGTCTGTCTGTCTGTCTGTCTGTCTGTCTGTCTGTCTTAGTGTCTGTCTGTCTTAGTGTCTTAGTGTCTGTCTGTCTTAGTGTCTTAGCGTCTTAGTGTCTTAGTGTCTGTCTGTCTGTCTTAGTGTCTGTCTGTCTGTCTGTCTGTCTGTCTGTCTGTCTGTCTGTCTGTCTGTCTGTCTGTCTGTCTGTCTGTCTGTCTGTCTGTCTGTCTGTCTGTCTGTCTGTCTGTCTGTCTGTCTTAGTGTCTGTCTGTCTTAGTGTCTTAGTGTCTGTCTGTCTTAGTGTCTTAGCGTCTTAGTGTCTTAGTGTCTTAGTGTCTTAGTGTCTGTCTGTCTGTCTGTCTGTCTGTCTTAGTGTCTGTCTTAGTGTCTGTCTTAGTGTCTGTCTGTCTGTCTTAGTGTCTGTCTTAGTGTCTTAGTGTCTTAGTGTCTTAGTGTCTTAGTGTCTGTCTTAGTGTCTGTCTTAGTGTCTGTCTGTCTTAGTGTCTTAGTGTCTGTCTGTCTTTCTGTCTTAGTGTCTAAGTGTCTGTCTGTCTGTCTACAGAAAATTTTGCACTTATTAAAGAGCAACGAATCGTTTAGTTTCGCTTACATGGCACACTTTTTGTCACTAAGGCTCAGATGGAATCCAAAAGTCAGCTGGATTATTAATTGAAAAGGCCCGCTCAATTCCTATGAAATTAGCATGGTACGGGCGCATGCGCAAAATTTATTAAACAGTAGAAAAATTAGCAACAAAAATAACTGCGGTAGCTAGATAAAAAAGGATTAAATGTGGAGAGAGATAAGCTGCGAGGAAAACGGCTTTACAACATCTTACTGGCAGCAGTCAGTTTTAAATAAATTTTGCAAACTAGGATAGAAGTTATTGATGCCGAAAAGCTCTCTCAATGATTTACGAGTATGATTTGTCATGCAATGACCATAAATTACATGTAGTACTATTATGAAACTGCGGCCAACTTTATCAACAGGCGTGGCCAATGTGGAAGCAATAAATAGAGTGATGTCAGTATTATGCAAGTGTTATTGACGGGCTTAAACTGCTCTTATTATTTAAGAATATCAAGATAGAAAGCATTTACTATAATAAATATGTGCTAAAATTTTGCATGCCTTAAATACTTTTGTTTTTTTAACCAACGAGCGGCTTGAACTTGCAGTAAGGAGTAATTGATGGGATTGTTACTGGTGCATCCGTATGATATATTATAAACATTGGTTATCAGTGTGCTTGCTGGTCGGGTAGCATGGTGGTTGCTGCCTGTCGCTTGGTAACTGACACAGAAAAAAATTCTATGCTGAGTACATTGCTCCGACTTTTGATTGGCTGCTGGTGGGGTTGTTGGTCTTCTCATTGTCTGAATTCTGATTGGCTGCTGGTGGGGTTGTTGGCCTTCTCATTGCCTGAATTCGGATTGGCTGCTGCTGGGGTTGTTGGCCTTCTCATTGTCTAAATTCTAATTGGCTGCTGGTGGGGTTGTTGGTCTTCTCGTTGTCTGAATTCTAATTGGCTGCTGGTGGGGTTGTTGGTCTTCTCATTGTCTGAATTCTAATTGGCTGCTGGTGGGGTTGTTAGCCTATTCATTGCCTGAATTCTAATTGGCTGCTGGCGGGGTTGTTGGCATTTTTACCGTCTGAATTCTGATTGGCTGCTGGGGTTCTGGTGGGTTTGTTGGCCTTCCCATCGTCTAAATTCTAATTGGCTGCTGGGGTGCTGGTTGTTGGTCTTCCCGTTTCCTGAATTCTGATTGGCTGGAGAAACGCAGCCCAGCAAAATGATGATTTGCACATTGATATGACTGCCTGTATCAGAACAGCGGTGCCTGTACTTTGGGATAGCATTAGGATAAAAATTGGCATTCGCAATACAACTAGTAGTTAATATAATTTTGCAGACATTTCTTTGCTTCTTTGCTTCGCTTAAAGAGGCTTCTTATCGACTGCCTGTAAAAGCATCTTACGCTGATCTGCAAAATGAGGCAATTTTTTATCGAAAATTTTGAATGAGGTTTTCCGTATCTGAAGAGCAGTTGAAAAATATATTGAGAGTCAAAAGCTTGAAAAACACAAACATACCTGAAGGCAGATGGAGGAACTCGCACTGCTTGCGAACAAATTCTCTAATCATTTCTCGACTCAGATCGAACGACTTCATGTTGCTGATGAAGGTGCTGTAAAGGCGATGGGAGAGCCGATTTTGCAGCGTAATTGGCGACTGCGAAGGGATGGGAGTAGGAAAGAAGGGAAAGAAGGGGAGAGTTGGTGAGAAGGGGAGAGATGCAGAGAAGGGGAGAGAAAGGAGAGAAAGAGAAAGGGGGAGGGGGAAGGGAATGGGAGAGATGGAGAGATGGAGAGAAGTAGAGAGAGGGAGAGAAAGGGGAGAGAGGGAGAGAAGGGAGAGAGGGAGAGAAGGGGAGAGAGGGAGAGAAGGGGAGAGAAAGGGGAGAGAGGGAGATAAGGGGAGAGAGGCAGAGAAGATGGAAAGAAGTAGAGAGAGGGAGATAAGGTGAGAGAGGGAGAGAAGGGGAGAGAGGGAGATAAGAGGAGAGAAAGGGGAGAGAGGGAGAGAAGGGGAGAGAGGGAGAGAAGGGGAGAGAGGGAGAGAAGGGAGAGAGGGAGAGAAGGGGAGAGAGGGAGAGAAGGGGAGAGAGGGAGAAAAGGGGAGAGAAAGGGGAGAGAAAGGGGAGAGAGGGAGATAAGGGGAGAGAGGGAGATAAGGGGAGAGAGAGAGGGAAGGGGAGAGGGGGAGGGAAGGGGAGAAAGGGATGAAGTGAAAGAAAAGGGGAGTGCTAATCCGGATGCCATAAGTTCGTGCATAAGGAGAAGGCGATGGAGTAATCAATTTAATGGCGGTGCGGATTCTCAGTCCCGAAATCCGCCAGTCGCACTTTTGAAGACTTAAGAGAAAATATGCCCGCAAATCCTTGCCGAGTTTCACTGAAAGCCCCTACCCCGGGCACGTGATGGCAACAAGAGTGAAATGAGAGCTGGGACACTCACTTGAGCTGGCCCATGGTCATGTGGCCCGTGTGCTGCGCACCGTCTCGGCGGACCACCTCGTAGCCGTCCCTGGTGGGTGCGGATATGCGGATGAGGTATCTGGCTCATTAAGCTCCTTCCTGACATTCACTCCCTTCCTACCATTCACTCCCTTCCTGCCATTCACTCCCCTTCCTACCATTCACTCCCGTTCCTGCCATTCACTCCCCTTCCTACCATTCACCCCCCTTCCTACAATTCACTCCCCTTTCTACCATTCACTCCCCTTCCTACCATTCACTCCCCTTCCTACCATTCACTCCCCTTCCTACCATTCACTCCCCTTCCTACCATTCACTCCCGTTCCTGCCATTCACTCCCCTTCCTACCATTCACCCCCGTTCCTGCCATTCACTCCCCTTCCTGCCATTCACTCTCGCGTTCTTGCCATTCACTCCCGTTCCTGCCATTCACTCCATTTCATGCCATTCACTCCCGTTACTGCCATTCACTCCCATTATTGCCATTCACTCCTCTTCCTGCCCTTCACACTTCCATTCCTGCCATTCACTTCCATTCCTGCCATTCACTCCCGTTCCTACCATTCACTCCCCATTATTACCTCATCGATCCACGCTCTCACCCCTTTAAACCTGTAATGTCATGCCCTCTATCATCCTGTCTGTCTAATGTCCTGTAGTAAGTTTAAGGCTAGCATTTCAAATCCCTGCACCTCGTTCCCGCTATTCCTTGTCCCACGCTAACCTGCTCTGCTTGTCGATGTGAATCGAATTGATGAAGGCGGCGTTCCAGAATCGCAGTGACTGCCAAATTGGCTGATCCTTAACGAAATTATAGAGATAGAGTTTGTGGACCTGGCCGCTCTGGTTGGTCGCTAGAGTGGAAGAGAGCGGTTGAACTGGTAAGTTTTGTAGAATATCAAAGCCAGTATTCTGAAAGTTAGAAACGAAAATCTTCAGGCGCATTAAAAGCGCTTTCAACCTACTTGAATAGTAGTAGGTAAAGCACATGTTCATAAGGGTGGAGGCGGTCTTCCAGTCGTCTGCCTCGTTGCATTCGTACAGAGCGATGGCAAGAGCCTGCACGATAGCGAAGAAGCAGTCCTCCTCCACCCGCTCCGCGCGACCCCGTTGGGCCTCGACGCATCGGGCGAACCAAATGCGACCAGTTGGCTTCTGCGAAGCGATGAATGGAAGTTTGGGATTGGAGATTGGCGGGTGAGAGTAGAGATTGGTAGAGAGACTGACTGTAAACATCATAAAATATGGAAGCTTTTTGTATTAACAGAATCGAAGAGAACTTCAAAGAGAAAATTTCACCTGGCAGTACTGGCCAAATTTCGCTTTGTCCTCTGCGGAGATGTTGCTTCTAAAATAAAAAATGAGGGTTGAAATCATACGAATGCAAATCCGGATGCTGGGGAATAAGACATCAGTGCATAGATGTAGATAGAAGATTGTCATGGTTTGAAGGTTTGAAATACGAGAGTTTAGATTGGTTAGAAATTTTTCAAATCATTTCCTACATCAAGATTTCAACGTCGAATGACAGTTTTTCCTCAGATCTGGAAAGTAAGATATGCTGAAGGAGGATGTCTTTGCGTGCCATCAAGTGGCTCTGGAACAGTCGTAAAGAGAGTTAAAAACGAATAGGTCTCCGACTGCCTCACTCACCCCTGGTTGAACATTTTCCCAACGGATCGAGTCATAAAGTCCCGACACTCGCGGACTTCCTCGTCGTTCATATCGTCTACCCCCGCTTGCTCAGCGCCCAGAGCGTCGTCGTATGCGCCTCCAACGACGCCGCGACTCCGCCGGTGCTGCCGGCGCTCTCCGCCGTACAATCCCCCAGATCTGACCGCAGCGCCCGCGCTTCTTCGGTGCCGACCGCCAACGAAGTACGTGGCGCCGCAATAGTCATCGTCGGCATAGCCGCCGCTCCCGCCGCCGCCACCGCGGACTAGAAACGCTGCCTGTGCCGAGTCGTGCCGACGTCGTCGCCTGTGCTGCTGTTGATGACTTCGTCGATAATCTGCTTCAGTATCCGGGTCAGCCTCCGCCTCTCCTTCCGCCTCGCTAAAGCTGTAGCCATAGCCGTGGCCCTGGTCGTAGCCGTGGCTTCTGCTATAGCCGCGGCTTCGCCCAGCCGGTGCCGGGCTGCTCACCGCGTCAGGATCGTCTTCCCAGTCCCGACGTTGGCGCCAGGGCCGGTAGCGCTGGAACGCAGACGCCGGTCTGGCAAGGTCCGCATCCTCCAAGCCAAACTCGTCGGCGTAGCGGCCGCCAATTGATCCACCGCGTCGGCCAATGATGACGGCCGGACTCGCCGCGCGGACTCGCCCGGACGTTGTGGCCGGATCATCCCGGGTGGAATCGAGCCACCATCGGCTGCGCCGGTGCCGGGCAGCCGCGGTCAGCGTTGGATCATCATCGTCGAGAATGTCGGTGGACTGGCGAGCCAGACTCCGGCTGTCGTGGCCAGCCAGCAGCCTCTCCAAGTAGGAAGACGAAGAGTTTCCGCCGGTCCGGTTGCCGCCAGTAAAGCAGGGCGCGTCGGGAAGCATCTCGCCTCGCATGGCGGCCCTGATGTAGGGGTCGGTGGTCATACTAATGCTGCTATAGATCCCGCCGATCTCGCTGCTCTGACTGTCGGCATTTAGCAGTGGCGGCTGCGGTTGCTGCTGCTGCCAGTATTCATTTGAAGTCGCATTTGTCGCAGCCGATTGACCATACCAAAGCGATGTCGGTGCGGAGCCTGCAGCTGCCTGGGCACACTCGTAGCCGTAGCCTGTAGCTGTCTGGGGCTGTTGAATGTTTTGTTGCCACCCGACAGAGCCGCTAGCGAAGTCGCCGGAACTCATCCAGGCAGCATTCTGCTGCTGTCCAGTTTGACCAGCCGTAAAACTGAACTGATTGACTGTCTGACCAGCGTAGCCGTGATTGTTCGCCATCGACGAATGCTGCCATTGAGGAGGTTGCGGCTGTTGCCATTGGTTTTGTTGATTTAGCTGCTGTTGCTGTTGCTGCGGCTGATTTGAGTGGTCAGTACTATTGCCGTGAGAGGAAGCTTTCCGAGTGAGCTCAGCGATCTTTGAAGTCAGGCCTCCAAAGAGACCATCGTGATGCTGCTGTGGCGGAGGCTGTTGTGGCTGCTGTGGTGCTGGAGGCTGTTGCATCTGCTGTGGATACTGCTGTTGTTGATAGTACTGTGGCTGATGTTGCAGAGGCTGCTGCGGCTGAAGCTGGGACGGCTGCCACGACTGCTGCTGATACTGCTGCTGTTGCGCTTGCGAAGGCAGCGACTGCTGCGGCATTGGTTGTTGCGGCATTGGTTGTTGCGACATTGGTTGTTGCGGCATTGGTTGTTGCGGTATTGTTTGTTGCGGCATTGGTTGTTGCGGCATTGGTTGTTGCGGCATTGGTTGTTGCGGGATTGGTTGTTGCGGCATTGGTTGTTGCGGGATTGGTTGTTGCGGCATTGTTTGTTGCGGCATTGGTTGTTGCGACATTGGTTGTTGTGGGATTGGTTTTTGCGGCATTGGTTGTTGCGGCATTGGTTGTTGCAGCATTGGTTGTTGTTTCATTGGTTGTTGTTGCATTGGTTGTTGTTTCATTGATTGTTGCTGCGGTTGCTGGGGTTGGTACTGCGCTGCTTGCTGTGACTGTTGTGGCTGCTGTTGATGTGATTGGTTTTGCAGCTGCTGCTGTTGATACGAAGGCTGGTTCTGTTGCTGGTGATATTGAGATTTTACTTGAGGATTCGTGGGATTCTGCTGATGCTGTGGCTGGCTTGAAGAGTTTTGCTGCTGTTGATATTGGGAACTTCGATGGTGCTGATTTTCTGGCAATGGCTGATTGACCTGCTGATAATGTGGCTGTGCTTGATGATTCAGTGTCTGCTGATGAGGTTGTTGGGGTTGTTGCGGCTGCTGCGGCTGCGGTTTTGAAATTTGTTGGTGATTAACCTGTTGCTGCTGACGTGACTGCGACTGCGTCGTTTGCTGCTGTGTCTGTGGTTGCTGTTGCTGCTGAAACTGCTGTTGTGGCTGATTCTGATAGTGTTGCATTTGCTTTTGCTGCTGTTGTTGCTGCTGCTGCTGTGGCTGCTGTTGAAGTCGTGGCTGTTGCTGTTGCTGCTGCTGCTGAAAACCGGACCCGGGTCCGCGGTTCTGAAAGAAGCTGTTTGCGGGCTGCTGCGGACGCGGTGGCTGCTGCTGCTGCTGCGACGGTGCTGTCCCTCGACCAGCTGCTTGCTGGTTCTGTTGACTTGGCTGCTGCTGCGTATCACCCGTCACCGCCATGGTAACGGTGTCGGCAACGGAGCCCAGCAGCTTGCTGGCACCGCCAAATAGACTGCCGAACATGGCGACTGACGGCCTAACCGAATAGATAAGGTGGCAGTGAGACCAGCCGCGCCATTCCAAATATTCTTAATTCCAATGGAGCACTCGGTGCACTGGGCCCCTGGGCCTCTGATCCGAAGTCTGAACCCTCTAATAGAAATCGAAACTTCCTCCATTTCATAAGCAGATTTCGAGTAGGTCTCAAGAGAGAAGCATGTTGACTGGGCTTTACAGGATGGTGCAGCTGGAAAGCTCCATCTCTCATATCTCAAGCACATCTGATAAAATTTTCCTATTTTCTCCACTTAGTTTCAGGCTGTCATTTCCAATTCAAGTAGCCGTTTTTACCCTTCTGATTTCTGCGGCGACAAGGACGGCTTACTGTAAGATTCAGACGGTGCATCTTTAAGCAGAAACCATAGCGATGAGAATGAGTCGAGAAGGATGCGATGGGCTGCTGCTCTAACAAACCCTTCTAACCGTCCTATCTACTGCAGCTCAGCGCAGGCAAACAGTGGAGAATGGCAATCAATCTGAATGAATTAGGAGCCGGCTAAACAGTCCTCAGTAATGCGAAGGGGAACACAACAGGATAGAGAGGGAAAGCAGCAATGCAAACAGCTAGACTTGCAGACGTGAGAACCGCCCTAATTGAGCCCGGGAGCTGGGCGGGCACAGCAAAGCTCGATTGCTGCTATTTGCGAGGCGCTCGAGGCTGTGCGTGTGTGCAGAAATCCCTGGTCCATCTCCCCTGCAGGAATTCGGCAACAGAAAATGAGGGGGGGGGCTGGCTTATAGGAAAAGCGCTGCTAGCGGACGGGTCGGGTGTCGTTAAATCAATAGGAGCAAATCAATTTTACCTGCTGTTGTTTCTGGCTACTCTTGGCTAGCTTTGAGAGGCAGTGTGGGAGAGACGAGAGTCCGCACCAGGGAGGAGACCGAGAAAGAACATATTGAAGCAGAAGAAGCAGTTGGTGGACGGCAATCTCGAATGAAGGCTTCATTCCAGACTGGGCAGTAGCATTCTGCTTCAAGAGCCGACAGGCGGGAAACCAAAGTGAGGCCAGCAAGTCCATTCTAGACTGGGGTTGCACTTTGTTCTGATTGCCTTGCGGGTGAAATAAAACAACTCAAAGGTCGGGCAAAGTTGATTCGACCACTGCGGTGGGGTTTAAGAATCGGAGGGCTGGCTTTATTTCCTGTCACGCCAAGACTTATCTCCCCCCCCCCTGTGCAAGATTATAGAGCTTTATGCCCAAGCGTCTGTGATATACAACACTTTCCTTTCTCGAAGCCAGCAGTGCTCCATGTCTGCAACACATTTAATGTATAGTAAAAGCAGAGTACAAAGTAAACATAAAAATTTATGTAAAAAATACTATCAACTTCCCATTTGAAGGCATCTTAGAAGTGAAATTTGAACGAGTCTTTATCAGTCCAATATCTCGTCTTTTATAGTTTTGTCTACTGAACTCAACTGTGCGGGGGGTTGAGCACTGGCGAGTATAGTCGCCGAGTAAATATAAACACCAAGGCTCTGCAGGTTTTGATGCCTTTTTCAACCGAGATGAACTCAAAGAAGTGGAAAGAAAACTTTGAGGCCTCGGGGAGGCAGATGCTGCTAGCAACATCTACAAGCTTCAATACAGGCTGAGTCCCACGGGAAGGCTAGGGGGGGGGAGCGGATCTTGTCGGATCCCATCAGATCTAATGCGCCGAGAAACCGTTCCCCATCTAGATGCCGCATCAACTTGTTGCAAAGTTTGATGCTGCGGCCAACTTTTCAGGTCTGGCCGGAGTAGAAGCTCATTAAAGATGAAAGCGATGCCTGGGATCAGCTGGGCTCGATAGCGATAAAGGGTTTTTGAGTACGACGTAGAGGGGCAGATTGAGCAGGGCTGTCGAGTTGAGTTTGAGAGAAGGGGTTTTTAGGAGTGACTTATTATTGTGGTCAATAAGTCTTTACTTTTTATGTCCAGCGGCAATGAGCGTAGGAACATCTCAGAGAAAGAAATTGTCTCACCTGTGGCTTTTTCAGAGCTGGCCAAGTGCTGACTCTCGGGAGCTTTTTTATAAACTCTAATATTTGCTGTTTGACTGTCCGACTGGCAATTATTCTGCTCACGGGTCACATTTGAAGCGTCCTGTTGCTCTGCCTTCGGGTCGTTTGATGCCACGGAATTTAATGGAGGGGGGGGACAGCACGACCGGTTAAAACAAAGTTGATTATTTGAATAAAGTTGAAAATCCCGGGGTGGTGGGGGAGGGGCAAACTAGCCTGCGCGACCGGCTTTTTTAGACTAAAGTAGGCTGCCCGGATTGGGGAGTAAAGGGGGAGGAAAGGCCTGCAGTGCCGTTTTGGAAAACTCTTTTGAGGCTAAGCGAAGGAGCTGGGATGGGACGGCCGTGCCGGAGGAGGGGGCGCCTGAGCGTCGGGCCTTGCTATCCCGCAATACTCGCCCAGCCTGTCCATTCCTTCTCTCCTACTCTCTCCCCCTTCTCCGCCGCCTCCCACCTCCGCCCCGCTTGGTCGATACGGAAGAGGAAAGGCGGGATGGAGGCCCCTTCCCCATCTTATCTCCCCTGCCAGCCTCCTCTCCCAACCTCCGCTCTGCTGCTGTCCAAACCGCAATGCGCACACTGAGCGTTTTACCTTCTTTGCAGCCTAGAGTGTGCGCCTGCGACAGAGAGAGAGAGAGAGAGAGAGAGAGAGAGAGAGAGAGAGAGAGAGAGAGAGAGAGAGAGAGAGAGCATTAGAGTGCTAGTACTAGGCTGGGGAAGCACTATATATACGACTACAAGATGGGGGATTAAAAGAGTGGGAATGGGGGCGGGGGTGAAGAAAGAGTTTGCTATCCCGGCTTGCTCCTCTAAGCCCTCATCAGACTGGTGGGATCTCAGCGGAGGGAGGAGCGCCGTGTTCCCCAGGGGGGTTGGCCGGCTGGAGAAGCCTGGGCTACTCAGAGGCTCAGGCTGAGTAGGCGAAGGAGGCCGGAGAGAACAGGGGAAATGGGAGGCGCGGCTGGTTGTGGACCAGAAAAGTTGGGGACGAGTTTGGCCCTGGATGGGGGGGGGCAGTTTCTAGCCAGCGCTGCCCAGCCCTTCAGCGGCGCGGGTCCCTCGGGCGGCGCGCTATAAGGAGGCTGCGTCAGGGAAATCGGACAGGCGAGAGGCACTCTGCCCCCTCGCCCGGCCGGTTGCTTAATCCTCATTCCAGAGGCCAGTCCTAGTGGTCCAGAATCCCCCAGTTGCTTGGCCCGCATCGTCTGCATGAGGCGGCAGAAATTGGGACAGTTTGAGCAAAAGCAATGTGATAAATCATTATGAAATGGTGCTGTGCAACTTAATATTCGCTAAAAAATTATCGAACACGCAATAACGGCCCAGGTACAAAAACTGGGCCAGTGCTCAAATAGTTCTACCACAATTCAAGCCAAGAGATGCGGTGCCATACCTATGTTTAATCACTTCCGATGATCAACCAAAAATTGCAAGATTCAATTCGCGCATTCGTTATTTAATATATCGGATGCTCAGGCGAGCTCTATTTGCATCACACGCGCCGGGCAAGCGTCAAGGAGCGAGAGAGAATGAGGATGAATGAAGGAATGGGAAATGAGAGTGAGAGCTAGGCAGTTGCTAAAGGGAGACTCCAATTCCAAGCACTCTTCCCACTTTCCCACTCATCTGCTCCCCGTCCCGACGAAGTGGCCCGGCTTTGAGAAGTGCAGCGCGCGCTCAAGTGGGACTAAAATATTCGGCCTGCCTTGGGAGGCAACGCCTCGAGAATTGATTGGCAATCGAGAGATCCCTTATGCATATCAGGCCCTAGTAACTAAGGAACTAGCTAGGCACAAAGCCTGCCATCACAGATTGTACGCCGGCGCCGTCATTCACTAGCAAAGTTCTCAAGCAAAAAATTTTCTGCACCTTGAAGAATCAAATTAAAGATTCAAGTTGGCGGCAGACATCAATGGTGACCCCAGAATGGTACGGACAAGTCCATGCGGTTGGGACGCAGCGACCGCTGATTTTTGTCCTTTTTGGAAACTTCGAATTTCAGTTCCATATTTAAGGAAATGGAGACCTATTTTTATTAGTTATAATAGACTAGCTAGCTGGTTTGGAAATCAAGCGATACAAGAGATAAGAATATTAGTGCCCTTGGGCTAAACTAGAGTAGTCAACATCAAGTGGAACCACCACAAATTGCCACTAAATAAGACATAGCTACACATGTAACGCAGCTCCATGAATAGCTTAACTTTTGTCAACTCTTGGACAACGGTATCCAACAGCCTAGAATATAAGTGCGCATGTATATTATTGTAGGGGGGGACACGTAGGGGTAGGGGCTCCCACCAAGAGACAGAGGCGCCCACCAAGAAACAGGGGCGCCAACCAAGAGACAGGGGCGCCAACCAAGAGACAGGGGCGCCCACCAAGAGACAGGGGCGCCAACCAAGAAACAGGGGCGCCCACCAAGAGACAGGGGCGCCAACCAAGAGACAGGGGCGCCAACCAAGAGACAGGGGCGGCCACCAAGAGACAGGGGCGCCAACCAAGAGACAGGGGCGCCCACCAAGAGACAGGGGCGGCCACCAAGAGACAGGGGCGCCAACCAAGAGACAGGGGCGCCAACCAAGAGACAGAGGCGCCCACCAAGAGACAGAGGCGGCCACCAAGACAGGGGCGCCAACCAAGAGACAGGGGCGCCAACCAAGAGACAGGGGCGCCAACCAAGAGACAGGGGCGCCAACCAAGAGACAGGGGCGCCAACCAAGAGACAGGGGCGCCAACCAAGAGACAGAGGCGCCCACCAAGAGACAGGGGCGGCCACCAAGAGACAGGGCGCCAACCAAGAGACAGGGGCGCCAACCAAGAGACAGGGGCGCCCAACAAGAAACAGGGGCACCTACCAGCCTCTTGGCCATAGACATTCTAAATGGGAGGGCTGCAGTGCATTGCACAACGCGCGCAGACTAATTAAAAATGATGCATAACTACAGAAATTTGCGAAGTTGCACTGGCGCTCACGATCTCATGACATTGCGACACTTTCAGACTCAATGTGAGGATACTAAAATTTAAGATGCCGATGTCAAGACCGTTCAGCACATTCTTAAAACCATCTAGCCCATACTTTGTAGGTTCGGTGGCCCAATAAAATGTGAAAAAAATCTGAACAAATTCTGGTTTAAATATAGATAGTCTTACGAGTATTACAAGTACGTAGGCGGAGCAAGAAAAAGTTTTAGCATACAAAAGCCAATTGTATATAGCGTATATTTTGATTATAGAGTGTATCAGCATAGTGGATTAAAAAGTAAACAATATCTCACAATATGATAAAAACGACGGTGCAAAGGCGCAACTTGAAGGCTTAAGGCACTCTGGAAAGCAAATATAGTGGATAAAAGAATAAAACCCGACTTGGCAAATGAAATCAAAATTAATGACGCAAAATTCCAATCAATAATTTAATTTTTTTACAACAATTAAAGCTGTGAAAGACGTGCCAATTTAAACCCTTTAAATCTGATTCGTTTTTCTTAGCCCGTGGGGGTTGCAATCGGATAGATTAATGTGCGACATGCCTACTAGCGAGTAGTATGCTGATGAAGCCACGTGTCATTGGATAAGTGAGTATTGAACTAATAAAAGTATTAGTCAACAGCTTATTCATAGCGTAATTATTATTAATGTAAATTTGTAAGCCTAGCAGCCACACTGCTTCTTCTGCTGCTGTTGTTGCTGGTTGGCGTTTCTGTTTAGCGAAACTGTGCCAGACGCCTCAGCAGCTGAGTCGCCAGAGGAACCTCGGACAAAATCTTCGGCAATTGCGGCAAACAGTTCGGCAACATTTTCGCCTGTTTTGCTTGAAGTTTCGAATATTGAGTCACTGACAAGAACTCAATCAGCAAAGTGAGTCACTGACAAGAACTCAATCAGCAAAGTGAGTCACTGGCAAGAACCCAATCAGCAAAGTGAGTCACTGGCAAGAACTCAATCAGCAAAGTGAGTCACTGGCAAGAACCCAATCAGCAAAGTGAGTCACTGGCAAGAACTCAATCAGCAAAGTGAGTCACAGCCGATCGCCCTAACAGCTCACCATTAGCAAACTTTTTGACGGCGGCAGGTGACACGGTCCGGGCGGCCGGGTCCTCAGTGGCCAGGTCGAGTTTGCAGCCGCAGAGATACACCCGACAGTCGGGCTCATGCTTGGCCAGCTCGCCGGCCCAGAACTTGGCTCTATCCAAGCTGTCGGCGGTGGTGACATCGTAGCACAGAACGGCAGCCCTGGAGCCCCTGTAGTAGATTCGAGTCAGTGAGTGGTATTCCTCCCCGCCCGCTGTGTCCCAGACTCCAAGCACCACGGATCTATTCGATGGAGCTTGCAACATGAGTCTCTTAGATCCATAGGCGGCACCAATGGTGGTCAGGTAGCCATCGGCTGATAGGAATCGGTCGTGAAGGAACCTCTCCATCAGGGCGGTCTTGCCAACGTATCGCTGACCAAGCAGCACCACTTTGATGTCGACGGAGGCAGCGGCCGAGTCTGGGGTCGCCGCCGAGGTCATGACTTCTTGTCAAAACCTTTAAAACAACGTCAATGTGCTGCAAGAACACAGGTTAAAAAGGACATTAGGATGCATTGTCTCTGTTCTGTAATGATTTCTAAGGGTTAATTGAGAAACCCAGAGCGGAAAACTGCGGTACACACGTGTGCAAATGATCACCCTGTTGGTTGGATGAAATTCTTCTGTTCACTCATAAGCTACTTATTCAGTAGTATTGGGGTCGGCTAACTTTTTTTACTTCAAGGGTCAGATGAGAGGAGTCACATAAATCTTAATTTACCGCGACCGTCTTCATCGGACCGGTCCGCTTAAGAGTCACCTATGAGTAAATTTGAGATGTTTTCTTGTCTGCGACTCTGGGGCGCTTCTACGATAATGACTTTGGGGCCGAATAGTCGTATCTGGCTAGTCGCTGTAGAATCGCTGAGTTGCGTCACTTAATGATTCTGATTACGGTAACGCTTTTCAACGGGCGGATTGTTATTGTAAAGTTTCAAACGACCTGAAGAACCGGATAGAGAGGCTTCGTAGGCCGCGTAAAATTACCGAAACGCTTTTTTTACTGTTTCTAACTAACCTAGATATTTCACCTGAATTCTTAGTAATACAGAAGAAAGCAAAGACAAGGCAAAAAAGACCAAAGCGCATCGATAGGCACTTAAATTTATCCATTTTAAAGTCCAACAAAGCTGTCGTGTCCACTGTAAGCGGCAGCATGCATCAATCTGGCAGTGATTGGCCTGTCACCATTCGCATAAATTTGGTCGCTGACAGTTTATTTTTATGAATAATTATTTGATTTTTTAGATTGCAAAGAATAACTTGAAAACAAAACGCACAGTCTCCCAGGGCTAAGGTGGCTCGCTCAGATCTTCTGGAAAGCGGCCACGTCCACAGATTGGACCAAGTCTTCGAACTTGGTGATCTCCTCCTCTAGGAAGTCGGTGCCAACTTTGTCGTCTTCAACAACGCAGCCAATCTGCAGCTTCTTGATGCCGTAGCCAACCGGCACCAGCTTGCTGGCGCCCCACAGGAGGCCGTCGGTGGCGATGCTGCGAACGCAGCGCTCCATCTCCGCCATGTCAGTCTCATCGTCCCACGGCTTCACGTCTAGCACGATGCTGCTCTTGGCAACGAGGGCGGGCTTCTTGGCCTTCTTCTCCTGGTAGGCTTGCAGGCGCTCCTGAAGGATGCCAAGGTTAACGCGTTAAATCGCTGAGATTTTTAAGCTTACAATACTCTAATCCAGGCCTTCAATATCATTGAAGCTCCCAGTACTCTAAGCACGGCCTTCAATATCATTGAAGCTCCCAGTACTCTAAGCACGGCCTTCAATATCATTGAAGCTCCCAGTACTCTAAGCACGGCCTTCAATATCCTTGAAGCTCCCCGTACTTTAAGCACGGCCTTCAGTATCATTGAAGCTCCCAGTACTCTAAGCACGGCCTTCAATATCATTGAAGCTCCCAGTACTCTAAGCACGGCCTTCAATATCATTGAAGCTCCCAGTACTCTAAGCACGGCCTTCAATATCCTTGAAGCTCCCAGTACTCTAAGCACGGCCTTCAATATCATTGAAGCTCCCAGTACTCTAAGCACGGCCTTCAATATCATTGAAGCTCCCAGTACTCTAAGCACGGCCTTCAATATCATTGAAGCTCCCAGTACTCTAAGCACGGCCTTCAATATCATTGAAGCTCCCAGTACTCTAAGCACGGCCTTCAATATCATTGAAGCTCCCCGTACTCTAAGCACGGCCTTCAATATCATTGAAGCTCCCAGTACTCTAAGCACGGCCTTCAATATCATTGAAGCTCCCCGTACTCTAAGCACGGCCTTCAATATCATTGAAGCTCCCCGTACTCTAAGCACGGCCTTCAATATCCTTGAGGCTCCCCGTACCCTAGACACGGTCTGCAAGATGCCTAAGCTGCGTACATACACCGAATGAGATTTCACCTGCTTGATGCGCTCAGCTTCGGCGTCGTTCTCATCGTCGCTACCAAACAGGTCAACGTCGTCGTCGTCATCGTTGGCGGCAGGCGCCGCGGCGTTCTTGGACTTGTCGCCAGGGAAGCCGGACCGCTCAGCCTTGGAGTAGGAGGCGATGTGCTTGTACCAGCGGAGCGCGTGATTCAGCGAGTCTTTTGGCGCGCCGGAGAGGGCGTCGAACACGGCGACATCGGCTGCAGTTGGCTGGTAGCTGCACGAATGGCGGCAGGTGAAGCAATGGACACATTTATTTTGTGATGAATGTGGGGAAAATGTCTGGCAACCTGGCAACACCTAACCTAGAGACAAGCTGTCAATATTTGCCAAGAAGCTCTGTTATTCTAAGACGCTGAAGGCAACTCTCATTCCACTCTTGCCAATTGATCATGGATTTGCATTGCCTAGTTTAAAGATTGAAACCCTAGAGAAATATGCAGATGCTTCACGGTTAAGTACAAAAACTTGGCTAGCTCAGTAATTAAATAGCACGCACACACACTGCTAAAGCACCAAGCAATTTTTAAAAAATCTACACTAGATTGCATACCTCGACCACAATACAAATAATGGCCTAGACCAAACTGTATATAACGAGATAGTAGATAAACACATATTATTAAAGGTTTGGGCTAATTTTTTGTCATAAAAATTTTTCTTTGTTCTTAGACAAGGGCTGGCTAAAACTAGTAGTTGTAGATAGCTTTGTATCAGCTACTGAAAAGCTTATAATCTATAATATTAAACTCTATTGGTTAACAATTTGCTAGACTGATATAGATGTCTATATTGCCTAATTACACATTTTGATATTTATTTTAATTGTAATTTACCAATTACTATTTTTTATTTAGTTTTTATATGAATATTATTATCATTATTATCAAGGGAAGCTTATAAAAACCTTTATGTGAGCACAAATGTGGTTGGAGCTATGCACACAATATCCTATGTAGACAAAAAATCAATCTTTACATTGATCAGTTTGTTTGTATATTTGTATATTTTAACTTAATAGTGGCATCAAATTCTTTTCAGATGTTTGTTTCAAATAGGGTTATAAATAATAGTCTGGCATAGAATAAAAATTCTTGAAAAGTTGGTATGCCAAATTCTGACAGGATTTGTTTAGTGTACTTTTCTATTTATTTAGTAATATTTAGTATAAATGAACCCTTAGTTGCTATATGACTAGGAAGACAAACAATAAAAGATTTATAGAAAGTTATTAGAGAGGTAAGAACAAATGCAATATAAAGAATATTCTTTAAATTTATTGTATAAAAGAATATACATATATTCTGGCACAGCTAACAACCTGTTTGACATGTCTTCAAGAATATATTTGAAAATATTATTTTAGAATCAACATATTTGGAATAGAAACTTAATCTATTGGATTTGGCATTCAGATCCTAGTCAAATCAACTAAAGAGCCATTGCCCTTAGATCACCTTATCAAGAGGCAAATCAGTAGACCTCTAAATTTAGTAATAACCTTATCAATTACCAATTGCAAAACAACAATGATAGCCACTTTGTTAATATATATATGTATGGCTATTAGCTCCAAGAATTGTTCTATTAAACTTTTATAATTGTCAAAGTAGGCAATTTTCACCTATTCCACTACTAGAAAGAACTCTAAAGATAGCTTTATATATATAGCTAAATAGAGCTAAATTCTTAAGATTCCAAATTGGCTAAATGATGCAACATATTGCTTATATCTAAAAGCCTTTGAATATTCAAAAATGTATATTTAAAGTTTTGTACATTCAACATGTACAAGTCTAAAACTTTAAAGCCTAAATAAAGAGACTAGTATAAGTCAATAGCCTAAATTGATAAAGTTAGGCCTAAATCTATATATGTTTATATTGACATCCTTTTAAACAAAGTTAGATGTACAATATAAGCAGATCTTACCACTTGCCTGCTACAAAATATGGCTATTTCTTTGGCTGATTACATGCCAAATAAATAAGCAACAAAAATCAGCAAAAAAGTCCTACACACACTTTAAACCTTCAAATTGGATTGATTCTAAATGCAATAAACTACCTAAAACCTGCCCAAGAAATCACAAAAAGAGGAATTTCCAATTGAAAAAACTGAATAAACCAAGTGTTTAGAAATTGAATAAACCAAGTGTTTAGCAGTTTCTTTCAGAGATTCTAGCATTGCCAAACACTTTTGCAGGTTTTTTAGATGGATATTGACATACGAGGGGTGTTCCAAAAGTAGTGTTAATTTTAATTGTAGCTCTCATTCTATAGCTTCCTGTGAATTAAAATTTTATGAACTGATTGTGGCAAATCTTTTCTATAGACTGCTTTTTGAATTTTTAAAATTGATACTAGATAATGAATGTTATACCCACAAAAGTAACAGTACCTATACCATATAGTTATACATATTATATCAAAATATATAATAATCAACTTTTGCACTCATTCATTAATGCCTAGGCCTATGCCATAGACTATGGTTATGCCATAGTAAGGAAGATGTCCTATATGCCAGAATTTTCTTATTTTCTAGCATGCATTAACTTTTCATAGTTGATTAATATATATATTTTGCTTGCTAGAACCTTAAATAATTGAATTTGGCATACAAAATGTACTATACATAGGTAAAGTTGCTTGCTTGGCAAGTAAGATGAATAGGAAGGCAAAAATCAACATTAAATTAATTTAATTGAATGACGCGTTTTGCACAATACTGTGCATCTTCAGGTTTATTTTAAACTTTATTTCCTTCATTCAAAAATAAAACCTGAAGATGCACAGTATTGCGTGAAATGCATTGTACAATTAAATTTATTTAATGTTGATTTTTGCCTTCTTACTATACATAGCTATTTGAAAATAGCTATTTATTCCTGCCATTTACCCAAAGTTGCATTAATTTTACTTGAGGGTTTCTTTTACATGTAAATTGGATTTTTGGTCAAAAACCATTTTGCATTTTTTGTTAAAACTAAGTTGCACAGCTGACCAAATTTTGAAGGTTGCGCATGTATATAACAAAGATAGAATACTTCAAAGAAAAAGGCAAGTGGTTAAGAGGTAATGAGAATGTAGACAAGAAAGGTCTTTTATTGTTGCAATATTAAGTAGGGTCATATAATTTTGAAATTTCAACATATATAACAAAGTCACAATTCCAATACTTATCATACACTTAATATTTTGTCCAAAAAAGTCTTTGGTATATACTGGACACCTTCAAATGACTGGCCATTTTTTATAAAAAATCTTTTTACTAAGAGCCTTTTTGTCAAAGTCTTTTTGTCAATATAGTATAAAGAGATGCATGCATAATTTTAAATTTAAACTAGAATAAATACTCTAGATCAGTTGCTTGTAATTTGATGCCTTGATTAAATTGGTCAGTTTTTGAAAAGGAAGCATACATGCTTATGGGCAATTCCATATAATTATGGTCGTAACATGACAGGCTATTTTTACTTATAAAATGAAATCTAATAATAGAATACACTAAACCAATATTTTAAATGAAAGATTTTTTTGTCAAGAATATTTTTATAGAGTTTCATGTAGATATCATCATTAATATAGATGCTATTAAACCTTGAATGGCACTTCTGGTCGTAACGACAGGATTTTTGACAGATAGAAACTAAAAGGTAAAAGTCTTATAACATTTTTCATTTTTGATATTTTGCAATAAATTTTTTAAAATTTGACTAAGAACATCTTCAGAAATCATACTCTTTTTGTAGAATATATAAACTCAAAAAGGCAACAAAGATACAAAAGAAAAGGCAGCCTTATGGTCGTAACATTCTGGTCGTAACATATTTTGTTCTGTCAATTCAGTAACTTAGAGGTACCAATATATTAAAAATATAATTGATTATTTGTTCATCAATACTTTTATCTGATGATGCAAGTACTATACTTTTATCTATAGTTTGTTTCAACCTTCCAAAGCTTTCTATTTGTTTTTAAAAGGTTCACAAACTTAATGATGTCTTTTGCTTAAAAAACTGTCCAAATTTTTACAAAAATTACTTTTTGCCACTTGATAACATACTAATCTAACATTTTATCATTCATTTATTCTTAGATTGTAGATGTTACACATAAAAAACATTTGGTAAAAAAATTGGCTAATCAGGCAGTGGCAAGCAAAAATATTGACTTTTTTCTATTTTCCAAATATGTCCATCTTATATGGAATGAGCCTTATCTTAGTTATCTAAGGTAAAATATTTCTAAGAATTTAGGAACAAGCAACCCAATAATTATTATCTCCTTCTTAGTATTTCCTGATTATCACAACTCTGTCTTTACTCTCTAGTCTAGTCCCATATATTTTAATTTTTTAATTTTTAAAAAGTAAAGTGCAATTTGGAAATACTACTTTTATACTTTTGTAGCAGTGGGGGCTACCACAAATATTTTTTATCAATATTTGACTAATAATTTTAAGGACCATTGTTTGTTTTATTTTTGGCTGCTGTCCCAGGTGGCCTAACCAATCTACCCTAAGATGCCCCCTATGACGAATCTTGTCATTATCTCAGTTCATAGGCTGGCCTCCCTGTAATTTTTCTTGGTTTTGTACATTTTCCATTTGGTTTTGTTTGTTTTCTTTTCATTTCTATAGTGTTCTTTTGTTCCTTTGTTTTTTTGTCTACACCTTGTCCAGCATCTGTTCCCCTTGGTCTACTTCCTGCTTTCTAATTGTTATTTATAGCTTTGGTTTTTGACATTGCTTATGTTAACTTTCCTTCTGTTTGACCTTCTCCTTCTCTTGTATTTTAGTACTAGTGCTCATTTGTTTAGTCAACCCTTTCTATTGCTTTAATTTAATTTATTATTTTATTGCCTATCTTTTGCTTGTTTTATTAAGTTGTTAATATACTATGGTCCTATCTGAGTTGTCTAGTTGTATAATGTTGCCTAATTTAAACTAGATATTTTATTAATCGAATTTATCTAGCTCAATAATAATAAACATCTTAAGCTTATTTATTTTTTCATCAATAAGCTGATAAGCCGTAGCCTTTTAAGTCTTTTATCATAGGGCTAATAATAATCTTAGCTTTAAACAAGCTCTAAGAAAATCACATTCTATAATATGCAAATTACAATAGTGGCAGCACTTCTTTAACAATAGTAATAAGCATAGCAATTTGATATACATTGTCTTTCTGTGTCTAACAAACCAACCTGAACTTCTGAAACAATTTTCTTTATTTTTAGCCTTATTTCCTTATTTTGCCAAAGATAGAACTTGTCAAAAGCAATAGTTATTGATTGCAAACTTAATTTTTCATTTTAGAAACCCTTTGCTTGAACAAAAAGTAGTAAAGTCATTAAATAAATTTTATCTTAACTTGGGCATTAAATTACTCAGAAAAGTTTTAGGGTCTAACATAAATTAAAAATAATAGTAGGCTCTATTTAATCAATAGTTTGACAAAATGACAAAATGACTATTTTAAAAAATGGCTTTTGACAAAATGTCCTAGAACCAAAAGAAGCTGTTTAACAGTGGTGGTAGTTATGTTAGGGGCATGACTAAGACTGCCATATACCAAGACTACCACAACACTATGACTAGCTCAAATTTTCAAAGTACAATTTCAAAGTACAATTTTAGGAGCCTGGGATTTAATCTGAAAAACCACACCGTCATCATCCCTAATCTATCGACTGCATATCAATAGATTGCATGTACATCGTATATACTAAAAATGAGTTGTCTGTATGTATGTATGTGGGTAGGTAGGTATGCGATAGATTTCAGAAAAATTGGCTCAACCGATTTTCTTCAAACTTGCACCATTCGATCAGAAATTTTCCTGGGACGGTACATGCATCTTGGCTAAGAAATTGCTCAATGTTAAAGGGATTAAATATTCGAAAAACATGCTTTTTTTGCAAAGGTCAAGCAAAATTTTCAACTTGAAATGCATTGTAAGAATGATAGAGAAAAAACTGACTGACAGAATTTCAATTCTGATAAAGATTGCATCACAAGTTGAAAACAGTGCCGAAGAAATGCACACAAGACTTGATTGAAATTGCGTAACCATATTGCTAACTTAAATTGAGACTGATACTGGCTGACTGAGAATGACATTGATTATGTCATAACTTTTTACTCTAACCAACTTGCTGTAACTATTGAATTATAAGGGCCACAATTCATGTTCTCCAATTGAAAAGAGATAGCCTATATATGAACAGACTGGACTGCCAACGTAGCGACCTGGGTTCGAATCTTAGTAGTGAAAAATAATTTTTTTATTAAAACACCTTGAAAACACGAAACTGCTAAACATAAAAAAGCACAATGTCAAACATAAAAGAGGCACCATGTCAAACATTACATGGGCACCATGTAAAACATATACGTGACTCTTTGTCAAACATTAAAGAGCCACCACGTGGAACATTAAAGAGCCACTATGTCGAACATTAAAGAGCCACCATTTCGAACATAAAAGAGCCACCATTTCGAACATTAAAGAGCCACCATTTCGAACATTAAAGAGCTACCATTTTGAACATTAAAGAGACACCATTTTAAACATTAAAGAGCCACCATGTCAAACATTTAGGAGCCACAATGTCAAACATTTAAGAGCCACCATGTCGAAAATAAAGAGCCACCATTTCGAAAATTAAAGAGCCACCATGTCAAACATTTAGGAGCCACCATGTCAAACATTAAAGAGCCACTTTGTTGAACATTAAGGAGCCACCATTTTGAACATTAAAGAGCCACCATTTCAAACATTAAAGAGCTACCATTTTGAACATAAAAGAGCCACCATTTTAAACATTAAAGAGCCACCATGTCAAACATTTAGGAGCCACCATGTCAAACATTTAAGAGCCACCATGTCGAAAATAAAGAGCCACCATTTTGAACATTAAAGAGCCACCATTTCGAACATTAAAGAGCTACCATTTTGAACATTAAAGAAAAAGATTTAAGAGCCACCATGTCAAACATATATGTGACTTTATGTCAAACATTAAAGAGCCACCATGTCTAACATAAAAGAGCTATACCATGAAGAACATTAAAGAGCCACCATGTCTAACATAAAAGAGCTATACCATGAAGAACATTAAAGAGCCACCATGTTGAACATAAAAGAGCCACCATGTCGAACATTAAAGAGCCACCATGTCAAACATTAAAGAGCCACCATGTCAAACAATTAAGAGCCACCATGTCAAACATTAACGAGCCACCATGTTGAACATAAAAGAGCCACCATGTCGAACATTAAAGAGCCACCATTTCGAACATTAAAGAGCCACCATGTCAAAAAATTAAGAGCCACCATGTCAAACATAAAAGAGCCAACATGTCAGACATTAAAAAGCGACCGTATCAAACATAAAGAGTTACCGTGTAGAACAAAAAAGAGCCACCATATCGAACAAAAAAGAGCCACCATGTCAAACATTTAGAAGCCACCATGTCAAAGATTTAAAAGCCACCATGTCAAACATTTAAGAGCCACCATGCAACCATTTAAGAGCGACCATGTCAAACATAGAAGAGCCACCATGTCAAAACACAAAAGTGCCATCATGTCAAACCTAAAAGAGCCACCATGTCTAACATAAAAAAGCCACCATATCGAACATTAAAGAGCCACCATGTCAAAAATTAAAGAGCCATTATGTCAAACCTAGAAGAGCCACCATGTCGAACATTAAAGGGCCACCATGTAGAACATTAAAGAGCCACCATGTCAAACATTAAAGAACCACCATGTCGAACATTAAAGAGCCACCATGTCAAGCATAAAAGAGCCACCATGTCAAACATAAAAGAGCTAACATGTCAAACATAAAGAGCCACCATGGCAAACATTTAAGAGCCACCATGTCAAACATATATGTGACTTTGTGTCAAACATTAAGGAGCCACCATTTCCAACATTAAAGAGCCACCATTTCGAACATTAAAGAGCCACCATGTTGACCATAAAGGAGCCACTATTTCGAACATCAAAGAGCCACTATGTCAAACATAAAGAGCCACCATGTCAAACATTTAAGAGCCACCATGTCAAACATATATGTGACTTTGTGTCAAACATTAAAGAGCCACCATTTCGAACATTAAAGAGCCACCATTTCGAACATTAAAGAGCCACCATTTCGAATTTCTTCATTTCGAACATTAAAGAGCCACCATTTCGAACATTAAACAGCCACCATGTCAAACATGAAAGAGCTATAACATAAAGAATATTAAAGAGCTACCATGTTAAACATAAAAGAGCCACCATTTAAAACATTAAAGAGCATCATGTGAAACATTAAAGAGCCACCATGTTAAACATTTAAAAGCCTTCATGTCAAACAGTAAAGAGCCACCATGTCGAACATTAAAGCGCCACCATGTCGAACGTTGAAGAGCCACCATGTCAAACATTAAAGAGCCACATTGTCAAACAGTAAAGAGCCACCATGTCAAACATTAAAGAGCCACCATGTCGAATGTTAAAGAGCCACCATGTCGAACATTAACGAGCCACGATGTCAAACATAAAAGAGCTACCAAGTTAGACATAGAAGAGCCACCATGTGAAACATATATGTGACTCCATGTCAAACATTAAAGAGCCACTGTTTCTAACATTAAGGAGCCACCATGACAAACATAAAACTGGCACAAACATAAATTGTCAAACATTAAAGAGCCACCATGTAGAACATTAAACTTAAAGAGTCACCATGCCAAACATTAAAAAGCCACCAATTCAAACATAAAATAGCCACCATTTCAAACACAGGAGAGACATTTTCAAACGTAATAAGAAGCATCATGCTAATCATAAAGGAGCCCTTAGAAAGCTAAAAGGAAATGTTGCACCATATTCTTTTTGTCTGTTGGATGCTTGCTATTTAAGGATAGATACTTGCTATCAATTGGATGCTTGCTATCTGGGGGTGCTTGCTATCTGGGGGTGCTTGCTATCTGGGGGTGCTTGCTATCTGGGGGTGCTTGCTATCTGGGGGTGCTTGCTATCTGGGGGTGCTTGCTATCTGGGGGTGCTTGCTATCTGGGGGTGCTTGCTATCTGGGGATGCTTGCTATCTGGGGGTGCTTGCTATCTGGGGGTGCTTGCTATCTGGGGGTGCTTGCTATCTGGGGGTGCTTGCTATCTGGGAGGAGGGGGGGTGTTTGCTGTCTTGGGATGTTTTCTTTTTGCATTGCGCTTCATTTGAGCAGTTTTTCTGTTGTCTTTGTGAAGACTCTATTTGGCGGGTTTTTTTACTTGTAGAGAACAGAAGTTCTATCAAGATGTCCCCCATTGGGGGGCGAAGATTGCTAGTAACATAGCTACGAGCTAAGTCATGAGTTTTTAAATTTACTAATTGCAAATAATTTGTAGCAATGAACAATTTATTAAAAGCTTCAATCACCAAAGTGGTATATTTGCAATAAATACGTAGCCCATCTTTTCGCCGAAATGTACATCTATTGAAACTTAAAATTCACTTTCGTTGAAGCGTCTTCTGCCGAAAATTCCTTTGCCGAAATGGGCTGCACCCGTATAGATATGGTCTTTTTAATAAAATGCAATCAAACGTCTTGTCAGTTAAGAAATTGCACGCAAAAGTATAAAATAAAAATTTTTATTTAAACAAAAACAAATGAATTGAACTCAAAAGACTACTCTTACCCTTCAATGTAGCTTTTGTCAGCTAGGTAGGCATTAAGTTTCTGAACAGCCCCCTCAGTTTTAAGATCTCCGAAAGACATTCTTTTTCCGCCAGACAAAAATATTAAACTTAAGAAAGCACAACCCAAATGCACGATGCACACAATATTAAATAATAAGAAATAACACTGTTATGCCCTATTATTAATGTCTAGCCATAAAATAGATCGATAGTGAAGAAAAAGTGCTGCGATTTTTTTGTAATTTAAACAGCTTAAAATTTTTATACAAAAAAACGCTTTTAACAGCGCGCGTATCTTAAAGGTACACTTTCTGCTTTCAGAAAAAATATTTTTTTGAGTTATTTCGTTTTTTACTCTGTTTGGTATTGTATTTGTTATAATAATTTAATTTTAACGTAGTAGCAATTTTAAAACGGTAACTAAAAAATTGTTCGGTATTTTAAATCGTCGTTATTCGCTAAACGTAAAGTTCTTTCGAAGTTCGTTTTTGTTCATTTTTCGTTCGTTTTTCACGCTTTGAAATATTGCGCGCTTGCAAAATACTACATGATCTTTTTACAAAAAACGCTCTTTCAAATACCTTAATAATTTTACAAATATCGTAACTCGTGTAAAAATTTAACCTTTTGAACAAATTTAACCTTTTGAACTTAATCGTAATTAAACAACTAATGCTAAAATATCTTAAATACACAGAAATATACTGGCCAAACAGGCTTCTTGCCTGAGCCAACTTACTACTACTACTACTACTACTACTACTACTAGGCTTTTTTAAGGGATACAGCTCTATGTATGCTAATTATTAATGCTAACTATTTAAGATTTTAGAAATTCAGTAAAAAATAACGAGTAGCAGATTCAAACAAGTATAGTATAGTCGAGTCCAGACTATAATTTTAGCTGCTTTGTTACTTAAGAAGTCTATCCAATACATAGTGCTAATAATATTCTGAGTATAATAGTCTCTACAGCATCTATCTAGACTATCAAAAAGAGTAGGTCAAGTATGGATTCTGTACTTATCATTGAGCCTAATATTCTTAATAATAGGCCATTAATCTACTTCTTTAAATAAATAGAGTTTTGAGATTATTTTACAAAATAAAAGTTCTAAGTTTAAAATCTATAGATATATTTGTATGAAACAGTGATCCTTCAGTTTCCTACTCTAAATTATTTAAACCCATTTTTGAACTTTTAAAGTCCAACAAGCTCACAGAGTTTTCGCAAGAATTCACAGTGTTCTACATAGGGTAATAGTGTCATCCAATAGAGGATATTGCTGAAGTGCTGATGGAGGCAAGCCCCGCGCCACATGAACTCGTGTAGGTAGGCCTGTTTTGAACAAATTTTTGCTGGTTCCATGCATAGCTCGAAACTTGGCTTTGCAGTTGTCCCACATTCCTTCTATAGTATTTGTGTGAGCTGCTGGGTTGTTGGCATCTTGGAAGTGCAACTAATGACTGTCAGATAGTTGGCCAACATGTTGTAGCGGGCCTATTGGTCCTCTGGGATTTAAATAATTTAGAGCAGGAAACTAAAGGATTGCTATATGAAACAAAAATATCAAAAACATGCAGTAGGCCTATTCTTTGCATGTATTTCAAAATTGTTTTTTAATACTACTAGTTTTGTCAAGCAATAGGGCCTACTTATATTTTCTCAACATGTTTATATATAATTTTGGTGTTAAATATATGGCAAATTTCTGGTTTTGGCTTAGCTAGGTTATATAAACTATAGATAATTGGGTAGTGCCTAGCTGTTTAATTTTAAAGCATAAAGCTTTTTATTGTCATAGATACTAACCAAACTATCTTGCGGAATTGTTTGTTAAATTATTTTTCCATTTGAATTTGTGCATTAGTATGTTTATAATTCCAAAAATTTTAGTGGCATGGCATGAACTGCAATGCTAAAAATATGACTATGGCCAAAATCATTGCATCAATATCAACTCTGTGCATTTAAAGGGAGATAGGCTTGGGGTTAGAAACAAGCTGCTAAACTGAGAATATTAGGATTTAAGTACTCTTTACTTCAATATGACTAAACCTTCTACCCTAATGTAGATTGTACCATCTCAATATATTCACCTAGCATTAGAACTAATGAACATGGAACTGTTATATTTTGCAGAATTTCTACAATGACAGCTGACATGCAAGCTACCATGCAGTGGCTAGCAACATACCACCTGATATCCAATGAGCAGAGATGCTATTGTGGTGGCCTTGGAGATAGTGGAGGTGATCATGCACTGCCATGAAGCTATAGCTTTGTGTTAGTACATGTTTTCTAGATGGGTAAGCTTGTTCTTGCAACTTGTGCCATGCAAAGAAGTTTATCAGGTTTATCTATGGTCCATGCATACTAGGCTGCAAGATATGCAAGAATGCCAGATTGACTTGTGGCATACTATTGTTGACTGGGCAAACTTCTGTCATGATATTTGTGCACAGTACCTTATAAACCACCCAATACAAATTGGGGGCCCCAACACTGAAGTCAAGATAGATGAGAGCAATTTTTTTCACTGCAAGTAACACATTGGGCAATACTGAGATGGCCATTGAGTACTTGGCATGGTTAAGAGGGGTTCAAACTGCTGCGCCATGCTTATTGTTCCTGACTGCTAGGCTGAGATGCTAGTGCCTATCATTCAACAGCATGTCCTGCCTAGAAAAAAGATTATAACCAATAGTTGGCAGGCCTATAACTAATTGCCAAACCATATATTTGTGAACTACCACTTTAACTATGGGTGCATATGGGTGCATATGGGGATATGGGTGCACTGCAAGGCCCAGTTTTGCCATATGCATGAGATGGCTGATGGACTATTTGAATTGTACCTACAGGAGTATTTGTGGCAGCAACAGTTCTAGCAGAACATATTTGGCAAATTTCTATACTAGGTTTTCCACTGCTACCTATTCTAAATATGTGAAGTATGTAAAGACATGACTATAACAAACTAATTCAGCATCTAGTTTACATTCTATTGTTTCAATGTTACTTTCTTATATTATTGTAAACTCTAGAGTTAAGATGCAAGTTATTTCCATTGAGAAAATAATTTAACAAATGATTTTGCAGGATAGCCACTAACCTTATGATGCATAAGCCTAGTCACTTTGTCTACAATCTTTTATCAACCAATAAATTAAGTGACTGAAAAAGAAAATAAATTTAGTTTTATATATTTGAAACTTATTTTTCTATTGTTTCTATTGTTAGAACCAATTTTATTGCTAGAAATATTATTAAAATTGTTTTGATTGACAATGCTTGCGCAATACTGACCACTGACAATTAACTATTGACCTTATTGAATGCGTGGGTGTATACTATACTCAGACCAGAATGTGTAGGTGATTGCGTATCGATTTGGCAATGCAACGTGCAAGTAGGAGTTTCACCTCTATAAATATATCGTGAGCGAGATGTGTATCTCTGAACTCAAAAGCTTCAATCAAAGAAACTCTCTGTGTTAATTAGAACATAACAAAAATATTCTTTACTGCTTATTACAATCTAGATTTGCAAGTTATCCAAACATTTATAGTGATGATATCATTTTTGCATATGTAATTTTGTTTTCCCAATATCTTAGACAAACAAATAAAATGTTATAAACCTTTAAATAATATTTGGACATCTAATAGTCCTGAAGACAATTGAAAAAATATCTTCAAGTCAATATGACTATGTTTTTGTGATTAGATGATTTTTAAAAATGTTTTTATAGGCCTATTATTTATTTTATAGTATAGATGATTGACAAATAGTGGTCTTTATTATTATTATTAATATTATTATTATTATTATTATTATTATTAAAATATCAATTATGTTAGTTTATCATTTTTATTAATGAGTGAGTTTGTTATCTTATCATTATTCTATTCTAAGTTAGACTTTTGACAAAATGATTTAAATGTATTTTTGTAGACAAAAAAGAGGCAGATAAAATAGTATATATATGACTATTAACCAACCTTATTGTAGCCAATTGCCAATATTGTGGACAATATTTAGTGTAGACTAGCCTTTAGCATTGTGGGCATAGTCTGGCACACTAGCATGGCTTAATAAAGAAAAGGGATGTCTAATACAGTTTAGACTTTGGCTGCAATAGGGGATGCTAATTCTATTTATTTTTAGTTCTAGGAATTTATTTTAGTAAAAAAATATGGTATAATATTTATGTTTTCGATTGAAGCTTATTTAAAATTTAGGATTAAAATAAAAAATCTAAGCCTAGTGATTAAAGCAATATTAAAGTTTAATTTTTGACTTATTTAAAACAATTTGTGTCTTTAAGCAAGATACTTCTTAACTTTACCAGTTTCAACAAAAGTTTTATGCATCACACATATAGTACAAATTTTTTCACCTTGAAAAAAGTAGAGCAAGCAAATTATATAAAACTTAACAAGATATTAAAACATGTTATAGGCAATAAAATTAGTCAAAATATCCTCTACTAGCAGCAATGGTGGCTTCAATTTGTTGTGGAAATGACTGGCATATTTTTTAGATATAGTCTCGATCTAGATTTACCTAGACCTTGTTGACAATAGCCTTTGTCTCATTAATATTGTGATGACAGACAGCACAGGCCTCACTTTCCATATACCGCCAGATAGAGTAATCAAGTGGGTTGGCATCTAGTGAGTTCAATGGCCACATTGTCTTATTCCAAAAATGGAACAAGGTCATCATTCTCCTCTAACTTGTTCTTTATGTTGTAGACTGTCTTGTAGCATGCACTAGTCAGCTCTATGATTCTCCTGACAAGAACTTCTACATGAAACAGCATAGTCTCTTTGCTTCAATTGACATTTTGGTGAAATTAAAATTGTCAATCAAGTGGACTTTAATGAATTTCTTTATGAAAAGAGCTCAGCTTAGCTGCTCACTGCTGAAATATGTTGACCAATATATATGTAATTGACAACAAAATTTTTTAAGGCTCAATTGTCTAAAAGAGATAAAATATAAGCCTACATATACACAGGTTAAAAACTATTGTTGAACCTGGTATATTGCTTCAGTTTACCTATCTATAAAATGGGTACTAGCATTAGCTAGGATATTAGTGAAGGTATGCATGTATATGGCAACCGCCAGGATAGAGTTCTTATATTTAACATGCACAGAATAATTTTTAACTGTCATATTGTACAATATTTAAACTTATGAGATTGCTAATTATCAATAGTATAACTAACTAGGGGGAAAAGGATACAAGGATATATCTTCCCATTTTTATGATTATAGTAAAAAAAATGTTATTTTTTTAAAAGGCAAAATAAAATGGTTTTATATTTAGCAAAATGGCCAAAAATTTTATATACTAGAAATGAATTGTTATAATTGGTATATGTATAATTAATTTTCATGAAAATTATGATATTATAAAAATGTAATACATTCATAAATTACTATTAAAATATTTTAAATATAAAATACATTGTTTTTAGTTTTTTTCTAGTATAAATTGATGCACAAATGTATTTTTGCAACCCTTTGCTTCTAGTGTATACTTGCTATCTTCTTGACAGACTGGTTTTCAAAATAAAGTCCTAGGCAGTTATATGCTATATTTATAGGGCAAGATATATAGGACAAAGAATTCTTATATGTAAATATATTTTAGACTATGAAGAAAAGAGGCACCTTTTTTCTTCTTTCATTTCTAAATACTAAAACTGCTGCATTTTTTGTGTGTATGTATGTATGTATGCATGTTGCAAGTGAACTCCCATAATACTGCCAATTCAGCATCAAAACTTATATAGGAAAACTTCAAATTTTCTGGAATCAGCTTTAGGCTATTTTAATCTTTTATTTTCATATTTTAAGATCCCTAAAAAAAGCAGAAAACTGATTTCTTAACCTTCTTTGGCCCTTCTATCTTTCCAATAAAGGGTTGGCAGTCTGTTTTTTGAAATAATCACCCCAACCTCCACCTGCGGGTCCTGTGTATTGGGAGAAGGTAGGTGTGTATGTTCTGCATTCAATCCAAATAAAACCCCGCGTCTTAGGGGTGCAATTAAATTTAATGTTCATTCCCCAGAACAGGGGGGTTGGGCTTGGGCTGAGTGTACATAATAGCTGTATAGTGTAAACAAATAGATAGGACTGTTTCAAGATTCAATTGGTTTTATTATTAGCCCTGTGTATTAGCTGGACAGTGAAATTCAATGAACAAACCTGCAAATCTCTTAGGCAAGCAGTCAGAAAATTGGGAAATTTCAAACGCTTTCTTCAAGTTTTAAACTTTAAGAGAAAAGACATATTGCTAGAAAGAGCTTCCAACACTAAGTTTGGGGATATAAGTTTCTTGCTTTAAACATGAAAACAAAAAGCATAGCATTCAAGAAAAAAACTTATTCTCTTAACTTTCTAACATGTGTTTTGCATATAATTCAATTAAAACCTCTCATGTTAGGGGTGGCAGCAATAGGGCTTAGTGTACACAGTGAATGCCCAGTAAAGAGGCTATAGATAGCAATGAAATGAAGAACAATGAAATAATGTTAACCCTAATCCCAACTCTAACCCTAATCACTGACACCTCCATCTTGAATATTTCAAGTATGGAAAGCATTTTTGGATCTCAATTTAGCAGTCTTGATGAAAATGGCAATTTCATGGAAATGTTGGGTATTATGATAAAAAATTGATGAATTGCAGCTTGGCAGAGATGATATTGATAGATTGCCATTAAAAAAAGAGGATTTTGATGGAATTCAGTTTCATGAAAATAATTTGATGAAGTTCTGTTTCACAGAGACAATTTAGATAGCTTTTAGTTTCACAAAGAAGATTTTGATAGATTTCTGTTTCATGGAAAGAATTTTAATGGATTTTGTCAACTGCTTATTGGCTGACGCTGGCGACCCAGACTCTGCTAGCAGAGCAGCCTATATTTGCACTCTGGCCTTAAGATGTGCCCTGTGACACTAGAGACTATCCAGTGTACTTTTTTGTTGTTGTTGTTGTTGTTTGATGGATTTCGATGGTTTTCAGTTTTATGTAAAGGACTTCAATGGTTTTTAGCTTCACTGAGAAAATTTCTATTTTGCAAAGAGGATTTTTTATGGAGTCCTGTTTCACAACAAGCATTTTGATAGATTTCTATCTCACAAAGAGGATTTTTATGGATTTGGCACCTTCAGTCAGTCAGAGAAAAGAGAAAAGCAAAGAGAGATAATAGAAAAGAGAGTAGATATGAAAGAGGAGAGATTAGAGATAATAGATAGGACTATAGGAGAGAAGAGAGGAGTAAGGTGTGAATAAAGAAGGGGAGAGAAAAGGAGAAAGGAGATAATAGGGGAGATATGGGATAGCAGAGGGAGACAGGAGAGATGAGAGAATAGAAGAGTAAGGGTAAGAGCATACAGAAGAAATAGAAGAGAGGAGAAGAGAAGAGATGAGGAAAGAGGGGAGAAAAAAGACAGGAGACAGTAGAGATGAAAGACCAGGAAGAAGAGATAAATAAAGTAGTAAAGAGGAGAGAGAAGCGAGAGGAGAAAGGAGAGAGGGAGAGAAGTGAGAGATAAAAGATCAGAGATGAGAAAGTTAAGAGAAGAAAATAATGAGGAGAGGAAAAATGAGAGATGCGACGATAAAAGAGATGAGTGGGAAAAGAGAGAAATAGAGAAGAGAGAAGAGAAGAGATAGGAGAGAGGAGACAGGAGAGGGTACAGACAAAAAACAATGGAGAAGAGATAAATAAGGGAGTAGAGATGAGAGGAGAGAGAAGAGAGTAACAATGAGTGTGCAGAAAGGAGAGAGGAGACACACAAGAGTCTGAGTCTGGACAATGGCAGTCAGTTTTTGCACAGGGAAAACAATATATGGACTATGGTATTTGATAGGTTTTGTAAAGAATTTGGAGACAATTTGAAAAATGGGGTTCAAGGCATAGAATTTCAGGGAATGGAATTCTGGTGATGGGAGTTCTTCCCTTTTCTCCTCCAAAGGAGGAGTTTGACTCATATATATATATATCCATATTCATAGCTAATTAAATAATATATTATAACTTCTTATAACTTTTAATGATAAATCCAATGGCATCAGTTCTTCTATTTGTAATATGCCTCTTGGTTCTACTCTCTTATAGTAATCTCAATGCTGCCACCAAAGCTATCATAGGGTTTTACTAATTTAAAATTTTATTTGCTATCACAAAAGTTGTAATAGGAGTATTTGTTCTGTCTTCTATAATTTATCTTACTGTTGTCACCAAGGTTATATTATATAATACTTGGTTATTATACAATACTAATTTTTGACCTTAGGTCTTAGAATTTAAGTTGAGTATATATCTAAGTATTGGTCTGAGTATTTCTTACTTTATTCTATTAGCATTCTTATTCTATATTAATAGCATTCTTATATAGGCCTAAGTGGTATATTATTGTTACTAGGTTATATATATATTGCATGTATATTTCTTTTAGTCCTGGGAATTCCTAAGATGAAAGGTTTTGGTATTAGAGGTATATTTGAGGTAGAGGTTAGGGGTTAGAAGTATAAGAGGTATTTGGTATTAGAGGTTTGGAGCCTTTGGTATTCTATATATATTTTCCAAGATCTACTCTGTATCCTTCTAATTTGTTATTCTACTTATTAGTAGTATACATAGTATATATTCCTTCTACTTTACTAAAAAAATCAACTAAGTTGGGTACTTATTCAGATTACACTGTTTCTTATTAACTGAAATCAATGGTGGTAAAAGTCAAGGAAAAAAATGTTTACTTGTTCCTGGTCAAGATTCAGTGTATTGATATTAAAATTTTAAGGTTCATTTTATTAGTAGCAGTACCAAGCCATTTTTCTGCCTATAAAACTACCAAGAAAGGGAAAATTCCCCTCCCCTGATAATTTTTTGCTATACTAGAATGGAGCAATACAGGCGGACAAAATTCAAGAACATAGGCTAACTTTTTGTTGCGCACCTCAAACAAGAATCAAGTTGCCAATCCTCCAGACCATCAATATATTTGATGTTTCTACCAGAAGTTTGGAATTTTTCCATAAGCGCTAATGTATTCAGTGCACCCCTGTGCACCAATCAGCATTGCACCTCTCCCCCCTCTTGGTAGTTCTACTGCTAAACAAAAAAGAATTATAAAAGTTACCTTTCTAGAAAATGCACATGGATTTAATTTGCACAAAAAGTTAATATTTCACCTAAGAAGGAATTTCATATATAGTTTTAGTATATACTATTTACTATTACCTATCATTAACATGTATGTATAATTTATTACTTGTACAAGAAGAATACCAAGGACTGCATCTATCTTAACTTTAGCCCCTACCAGCTAAATCACACGATGTTGCATAGTGCTAAAAATCTCTGTTGCAGTCCCTGACCCTAAGGACTTTAGTGCCCCCCCCCAATAAAGCTTTGAAACTGGCAACAGTCATTAATTTCTATCCTTATCCACCCATGAAATCGAAGGCTCCAATGGTCCTTTTAGTTATTGAGTGGCCAGTATTAGATATGAAATCTAGATATAGGAAGCTTCTGTATGTGTTCTCTTAAAAACCTGTATATGCATAGTTTCCCAAAGCCATATCTATAGCTATGGTGGAAAGAGTCCCAAGCCAAGAGTCCCAAGGCCTATATTTTGGCAAATTTTCGCCTAGTCTAGCCTTAACTAGCCTATCTACAAATATTTCCTAAACTAAAGCTACTCAGAGTAGGCTAAAAGCAAATATGTGTTAGACAAAATTAACCCAAAATTAAGGTTATGCTCGACTACAATTTTTTAGTTTTTTTTAATCTAGCAAAGGGCATTGTTTAATTCGTTGCAATCGATACTTTCAGGATGACAGTGACATATACTGTACATACTGTGTTTTTCTCTTGTACATTCTTTGATTGTTGATTTCATCATAATGTCTGTGAAGGTATTTAGGTGCTTGCCGCTGATGCTGAAAACGTACTTTTCACGGGAAAACAACTTGTGTGCCTGTTGTTATTTTGCACTTTCTAAATGACTGGGTCAGCCGCGACCCCCGGAGTCCCTGATTCCCGGACTCCACTGCAGGTAGTGATGCGGCTGGGTATGTGTATATTTATATTTAGATAAATTCAGGAGCTGTGTTCGTCGAACCAATTTTTTAAAGCCCGGTATCCAGCAAAGCTTGCCCTAATTTCTGTTCCTCACCTCTCTCCCCCTCCCGCTCTTGTTTTCCATCTCTATTAGTCTGCCTGGTTCCACGCCATCCCCTAACAGTTTGGTATTTGCACCCCTAAGTATAGGGCTGCTTTATCGGTTTGCATCCATTGCCCAGCTGCCTGTCCGACAACCTGCTTGTTTCCTGCTTTTTATGGTCAGCTTTTGGATTATAACGGGCAATGAGTTATTTTGAAAAAGTATAATTATTTCGTATAATTATTCGAAAGTTATTTCGAATGAAGTACTTTTATTTCGAAAAAGTATGATCGATAGCTCACATGATCGATATCTCACATGATCGATATCTCACATGATAGAAATCTCACTTGATCGATTTCTCACATGATCGATATCTCACATGATCGATTTCTCACATGATCGATATCTCACATAATCAATATCTCACATGATAAATATCTCACATGATCGATATCTCACATGATAGAAATCTCACTTGATCGATTTCTCACATGATCGATATCTCACATGATCGATATCTCACATGATCAATATCTCACATGATCGATATCTCACATAATCAATATCTCACATGATCGATAACTCACATGATCGAAATCTGACAAGATCGAAATCTGACAAGATCGAAATCTGACAAGATCGAAATCTGAACATATCGAAATCTCACATGATCGATATCTCACATAATCAATATCTCACATAATCAATATCTCACATGATCAATATCTCACATGATCAATATCTCACATGATCGATATCTCACATAATCAATATCTCACATGATCGATATCTCACATAATCAAAATCTGACAAGATCGAAATCTGACAAGATCGAAATCTGACAAGATCGAAATCTGAACATATCGAAATCTCACATGATCGATATCTAATCTCACATGATCAATATCTCACATGATCGATATCTAATCTCACATGATCAATATCTCACATGATCGATATCTCACATGATCGAAATCTTACATGATCGAAATCTGACAAGATCGAAATCTCACATGATCGAAATCTGACAAGATCGAAATCTCATATCATCGAAATCTCATATCATCGAAGTCTCGTATCATCGAAATTTCACCTGATCGAAATCTCACCTGATCGAAATCTGACAAGATAAAAATCTTACATGATCGAAATCTCACATTATCAAAATCTCACTTGATCAAAATATCACATGCTCGAAATCTCACATGATCGAAATCTGACAAGATCGAAATCTCACATTATCAAAATCTCACTTGATCAAAATATCACATGATCGAAATCTCACATGATCGAAATCTCATATCATCGAAATCTCACATCATCGAAATCTCACGACTTAGTAATCCTAAACTTTCGAAATCTGATTCTAAGTGTTCATATCCTTGTAGTCTCAAATTGTAAATATTTCATATCTTAGTCTGGTTCTCTCGAACAAATGTACTGAAGATTTTACACTAATCTAAATCAGAAGTACCTGGGAGACAGCAATAACTGTAGCCTTTTGTAGAGGATATGAAATCTCCTGTTCCTAAAAGCAACTGCCGTTTTGCTTCCGTTTTGCTTCCTCCCTTAGGATTCGGTCTTTGAGCTCTGCCATTATGATACTCGCTAGTGCGCCTGTACTTGAGCGCTGCCTGCATGGCTTTTCAGTATCGAATTTTCATGGTTTCGCCTTCGTTAATCCGTAACGGTATGTAGGAAGCGGGAGGGAGATCTGCGGACTGGCTGGGCGGATGGGACCGGGTGGGTCAGCTGACACTGTTTTCCGCCGCGTTTCTGCCTCCCTAAGACATTTGCCTCCTCCCCAGCCCCTCATTCGAACTGGGATTTCTAGAAAGCTTCGCCGGGCGGGTCGGGGGGGGGGGGTACTCGCACTCGCTACTGGCAAAGAAAGTGCACGCCTTGAGCGAATAGGATTAGACTTAGCCGAATATCTCTGGGGCCATCCAATCAGGTTGGGCTGCGGAGCTCGCATATATAATAGCCACACAGACAGCCAGGTTGAAAGTAAGAATGCAGCAGTTAATTCCGTCTTATCCAGTATCAAAAACTCCAGTCTGCTGACAGGAGAGGCGGATCGTTAGCTAAGTTTTAGATTGAAGAATTCTGCATTTTTTGGAACAGTTCGTCAAGGGAGTGAGTGCAACTTCTGCAACCTCGGGTTTCGTTGGTACAGTAGGCTTGTAAGCTATTTGTTATCGTGCGGTTATAGCAAACCTAAATCTTAGAAAGCTTGGGCTCAGTTTCGATACAATCGAGAGTGCGCTGGTTTTTTGTAGCTTTCTGGGCGTATAATTTGAATTCGATTCGAATATTTCAGCCAAGCTGATACTGTGCCCTTAGCGCCGATTCAGCTGGCCTGCTGGCTTCTGCCGCGTCTAAAGATGTGGCTTCGTCTGAGACTGGGCTGCTCTCTGCTGCTGTGCTGCCAAGCTGTGCTGTTAGCGCCGACTGCTAGCAACGGTGCCCATGACCGATTCAAGTGTGAGTTATTAATGGAGCTTCGGTTTGATTGCGTACTAGTGACCGATATTTTTTGATGCAGACGTCTGTCTGGGATTCCTCAGAACTCCTCTCCTCAATATCCTTCAGCCATCGCCTTCGGCTATCTCTTAAGCTATCACAGCCAACTACAGTTCCCCTTTAGAGTACAGAGTCCCCTTTACTTTACAGTCTGATTCTCCATTTAGCCATTTGTAATTCCCTTTTAGCCATCCCAATTTCCCTTCAGCCATCCTCAATTTCCCTTCAGCCATCCTCAATTTCCCTTCAGCCATCCTCAATTTCCCTTCAGCCATCCTCAATTTCCCTTCAGCCATCCTCAATTTCCCTTCAGCCATCCTCAATTTCCCTTCAGCCATCCCCAATTTCCCTTCAGCCATCCTCAATTTCCCTTCAGCCATCCTCAATTTCCCTTCAGCCATCCTCAATTTCCCTTCAGCCATCCCCAATTTCCCTTCAGCCGTCCTCAATTTCCCTTCAGCCATCCTCAATTTCCCTTCAGCCATCCTCAATTCCCTTCAGCCGCCCCTAATTTCCCTTCAGCCATCCCCAATTTCCCTTTAGCCATCCCCAATTTCCTTTCAGCCATCCCCAATTCCCTTCAGCCATCCTCAATTTCCCTTCAGCCATCCTCAATTTCCCTTCAGCCATCCCCAATTTCCTTTCAGCCATCCCCAATTTCCCTTCAGCCATCCCCAATTCCCTTCAGCCGCCCCTAATTTCCCTTCAGCCATCCCCAATTTCCCTTTAGCCATCCTCAATTTCCCTTCAGCCATCCCCAATTTCCCTTCAGCCATCCTCAATTTCCCTTCAGCCATCCTCAATTTCCCTTCAGCCATCCTCAATTTCCCTTCAGCCATCCTCAACTCCCTTCAGCCATCCTCAATTTCCCTTCAGCCATCCCCAATTTCCTTTCAGCCATCCCCAATTTCCTTTCAGCCATCCCCAATTCCCTCCAGCCGCCCCCAATTCCCCTTCAGCCATTCCCTTCTCGACATTAAGCAGACACAAATATTTGCCATGCTCCAATAAGCTGTTTTACTCTCCACACTGCAGTGTGCGGCTCCGTGTCCATCTCCGTGTACACCGACTCCGAGCAAATTGGCGCCGCATCCAACTGCACAGTAATTAACGGCCACCTGATGATCTCTTTATTAAACGTGGGAAACGGCACAGAAGAGCCGGAGATTGCCGGTCCCAAGGGCCGAGTTTATTTTCCTTATCTACGCGAAGTGTCCGAATACGTCCTGCTGTACAGGGTGTCGGGCCTCACCTCGCTGGACCAGCTGTTCCCTAAGCTGTCGGTTGTTCGGGGCATGAAAACGCTGGACGAGTATTCCTTTGTACTATTTGACGTGCTGCATCTGACTAGCATAGGCCTGCCCTGGCTGCGCCACATTGGCGGCCCTGGCGGCCTCCGCGTTGACAACTCGCCAATGCTGTGCTACCTCAACACGGTGCACTGGTCTCGCGTACTCGGGCCTCGCTACGCCTCTCTAATGCACTTTAATCACCTGCAAGACCAGTCGCAGTGCAGCAACCCGTGCCCGGGCGAGTTCACCGAGGTCACTATTGGTTCCTCTGTTAAACGGGCGTACAAATCGCATTGTCCTGGCCACTGCTGGAACCAAGATCATTGTCAGTCTTTGTGCAGCGAATCTTGCGGCGAGGTAGGACTTGGATATTGTCCTGGCGGGTTTTGCATTGTCAAAGAATCTCCCACTCGACATTTGCCCCTCTGAGATTCTTCGCCGATCTGACAACCCGGAGAATCTGGCCTCGCGAATTTCCCATCTCCAAGAATTTCTCATTCACTAGAATTTCCCATCCCCAAAAATTTCTCATTCACTAGCATTTCCCATCCCCAAGAATTTCTCATTCACTAGCATTTCCCATCCCCAATAATTTCTCATTCACTAGCATTTCCCAATCCCCAAGAATTTCTCATTCACTAGCATTTCCCATCCCCAAGAATTTCTCATTCACTAGCATTTCCCATCCCCAAGAATTTCTCATTCACTAGCATTTCCCATCCACGAGAATTTCCCACCCCCAGAATGTCCTATCTAAAAGAGTCTCAAATTCCTAAGAATCTCCTTATTTCGAGAGAATCGCTCATCTCCAAGAATCTCCCATACCAGAGAGAATCTCCCGCGAGATACTATAATATTCCTCATGTGCAACCGACAGCTCAGCCGCAGCTATTGCGCGGCGCATCTGAAGGCTGCTCACGGCTGTTCAGTCCAAGGACTGGGGGGGGGGTCGCGATAGACACCTTCATTTACCCCAGCTAATGCTGGCACCCATTTTACAGCTGTGTAAACTGAAGAAATGCAGAGTTAAGTGTCTTGCTCAAGGACACAAATTGTTTCGAGTGGGTCGGAGAATCGAACCACCGACCTTCAAGTCGTGATTCCGACGCTCTGACCACTAGGCGACAACCCCCATTGAGATAAAAACAGAAAAATGGGATCTTTCTGGGGCGGGTCGGTTTCCAAGTTGAAATTATCCATAGCGAAATTTGACCTTCAAATGTTCGTTAATCTATGAAATATGCAGCGTTTTATACATTTAGCTTTGAAAAGTTTGCAGTGATGAATTTTTTATGCGACCTGGTTCTCCGATACCGTCTGTCTTGGCTGAAAGTCTGTCTGCCCTTGGAATCACGAGCATAAATCCCCCTTTGATGTAGCCGAGTTGTAGTAAAATTTTCTGTGCTGGATTCTGGAGATGCGCCATGTCACAAAGGAGTAATGGAAGTTATTGAAAAATTCACTGCTTCCTGCCAGCATAGTATTA